>CADCXB010000057.1:0-30261 GCA_902806585.1 Xylaria hypoxylon | reverse complement strand
TGTGCCGCAACCAATATCGAGAACGCAGGCTCCTGGATTAATCGACAGTTCACTTAAAAGAACAATGCCTGTCTTGAGTTGAGCTTTGCCGCTTGTCGCCTCGTATTGACTAGCCAGCTCGTTAGTGTCGAGGTCGTAGGCAGTACTTTCAGGAGGAGGCGGCATGGTGACAATTTTAATATTCTCAAGACTGTTGAGACGGAGGATTGTGATAGGAAATCGCCACGAGTAAGGCTGGGCGTAATTCAAGTTAGAACCTTGTGTTATGAACCGAGTTAGGTTGTAATGGGGGCTAAACAAGGCCGTAGATTTATTGCTATACTTAGGCTCAATATCCGAATTTGTGATAATTGATAATTGATAATTGATGACTTATGTACTCTTCATGACTACCCCGAGGTTTTCAGAAACCTTTCCCTTTATCTTTAGGAGCTTAATTGTGTAATAAGCATAGCTATAAGCGAAGGAGTATGACTTACAGACTGGCATATTGACCGCGTGTGACAGAAGCTAGTGCAGAATTTGGTGCAGGGTTACAGGTCGGTGAGGTGACAGAAACTACCTAGCGTAGGATTAGGGCAGGATTTACCGACCGGACTGATCTACTGTGGGTAAATGGAGCTCACTCCACACAGTATTGTATCTAGACCAATCGGCAAATCCTACACTAAATGCTTCTATTAGCATCTTTATACATCATGCAGATCTACGTATAAGTCTACCTCAGGCGTGTGCTCTAAAACAAGATAGGCGGGGCTATCCGAAATGGATAGACTCACCCCATTAGCAAGTCCCGGTCATCACGAAAAGTCACTTCTGAAATGGGTAACTCCCTCGGGTCAGGGTCATGTCTCAAGAATAGCTTCTCAGCTCCCGGCGGAGACATTTACATAGTATAGCCTCAAAGAACATGGGACATTGAAAATTTTCTCCATCGCCTTTCAAATCGTTCCCCTTGATTAGTTCCCTGCATTACGCCACCCGAGCCCAGAGGACGCGGCCAACGGGAACTGTTTGATTTGTGAAATATCTTGTATACTCGGTTCTGGAGAATTGTAGAATAATAGTGGATAGTCAGGTAGCTCCACACACCACATATCCCTAAGGAGGTCAGAAGATTATGTCTTCCCCGGGTTTAAAGAAACCAACCAGCCAACCTTGTATTATACTAGAACCGAGAATCTCAGTCTCGTGTAGTCTACAGGACATGAGTAGATAAGCAACGTATTCATGACCCATAACCCTGGATACCTGGCCCCTTGGCGTTATCAACACTATCGCTAAGACCTCCGATGTATCCCTCACCCTAGGTCAAGGGGCCTACTCTACCCTACTCAGACTGAGCGAAAGAGAGGTACTGAGTACCTGACTCGCCGGCGCTGTCTATCACTAGGACTTCGGTAAAGTTGCCTTTCTTGGTATATAGGTGACAAGCTCAGCCTTGGTTGCCTGAGCCTACCTCACAATAGAATTTGACCGCTCTTGTGTCTCTTCGATCTCGAATCCTTCACCTCTGAGTCTGATGCGTCACTTCGCTATTAGAGTTTTTATTTCACAAACCCTAGTGTATGCGCTTCTGACAAACGAAAGTTTTTCCTTGTACTCATAGGCGGATCCACGTTAGTCATTATCGGATCAGCAGCATGAAGCTTGACGCCTTTTCTCAGCCCATACCGCCTCGACCAAAGAGTCCACGTACACCACGGAGGTGGTTTGCATTTATCATCGGGATTCTTGTCCTCTTCTCTTACTACTGCTACTGGGGCACGGCCCCGAGAATAGTGGCCCTTCTACTTTGATCTACACCAAACACTGATCTCCGTTCCTTCTTATGAACATGTACGCAACTGGAGTGCTTACTATACGTCAGAGACACATGTTGCCGGTCAAGGCTGGAAGCAAGCGCAATGGACTCAAGCCAAGTGGAAGGAGTTCGGCGTCACAAATACTACCATTTCTTCCCACAATACTCAGCTCCCACTACCAACAAATAATCAGCGGATCACTCTGTTAGAGAATGACCGAGTCCTCTATGAGCCATCTTTGGTAGACGCCAACACCTCTGCTGGCTTCATACCCGCATACTTCGGCTTTTCAGTTAATGCCAACATCTCTGGATCTTACATCTTTTGCAACTTCGGCAGCGAGGAAGACTTTGAAACTCTCGCTGAACATAATGTTAGCCTCGCAGGAAATATTGGCATCATCAAGTTGGGTAATGCATCCCCATATGTGCGCGAGAAGAACTTGTCAATATTTCGTGCCCTCTCCGTCATCAACGCTGAAAGGGCGGGCTTAATTGGCGTGGTTCTATACACTGATCCCGGAAACGACGGCCATATTACTGAAGGTAACGGGTACAAGACATTTCCTGCTGGACCAGCGCGACCGCTGGAGGCAATTGAAAGAGGAGGTTTTGGTAATATTGGTAAGCAAACGACGGTTTTCTTCATGTTTGCATTGTCGATCAAGCATTGCTGACTAATATTATCTAGAGGACGAAAACAGGGATGCATTACCTAAAATTCCCTGCATACCCATGTCCTCTTTCGATGCGATCCAGCTCTTGAGCATGTTGAATGGCCATGGACCTTCAGCGAAAAAGCTGGGTGATCGCTGGCAAGAGGGTGGCTTGGAATACTACGGGGTTGATTATAATGTGGGGCCATCGCCTCCTGGGTTCTCTCTACGCATCATCAACGATGCGGATATTCTAGATACCCAGGTTCATAACGTCATTGGCACAATTCCTGGTAAAACAGATGAGCTGGTCATCGTTGGCAACCATCGCGACGCCTGGGGCCCTGGCGCTGGAGATCCCGGTAGTGGTTCCGCTGCACTTAACGAGGTCGTTCGTAGCTTTGGTGTAGCCCTTCAGCAGGGCTGGCGCCCAGAGCGGACCATCATTTTCGCAAGTTTTGAAGGGGAAGAGTTTGCCCAAATTGGATCTCTACTCTGGGTTACTAAACATGTCGACTGGTTACGAACCTCCGCTGTTGCATATCTCAACGTTGTTGTTGCGGCATCGGGGAGCCATTTCCATGCCAAGGCCAGCCCGCTCCTATATTCAGCGATTCGTTCCGCAGCCGATCTTATACTGTCGCCGAATCAATCTTCGGCTGGTCAGTCAGTACGAGATGTCTGGGGAGGCAATATCACTCCAGCCGGTAGCGGCGATGCCAATCGTTTCATGTCCATCCCTTGTGTTTCGACGGTTGATTTCGGTTTCTCACCGGCTGTAGGAGAGCCTGTCTTCCCCTATCATACTGGCTTCGATAATTTCGAATGGATGGACCGATTCGGTGACCCTGGATGGAAATACCATGTCACTAGTGCGAAGTTATGGTCTCTCATGACGGCACACCTCGCAGAGCCTAGGGTGCTGAACATGAGCGTTACGGATTACGCATTAGCATTCCAGGGGTGGTTAGAGGAGTTTAAAACCCGCGACTTGTGGTCTCCGGAGGTTGATCTAAAGGTTATGATTGACTCAGTCGAACGACTATCTAGGGCTGCCAACCGTTTTGACAGCTTTGCCCGCTCCTTAAAGAGTCTCAGTGTACTCTGTGGAATTTCTGGACTAAGTGTGGACAGAACCCTGCAATTAGTGGTGTAAACAAAGTTTACATCGCATTCGAACGACAGTTTTACTACGAACCGGGGTTGGATGGACACACTGATCATCACCATGTTTTGTTCACGCCGTCTGCCTGGCACAACACGCCGCTAGCTATGCCTGGACTGAGCAAGAGCTTACAGAAAGGAGACTGGAAGAACGCCCAGGTGAGACCCTTTTGCCGATATTTACAGAGTAATGGTGCTAACTAAAACAGAGATGGAGAGATATAATAACTGAGAAATTAAACAATGCAAGTCAATTATTAGAGGAACATTTGCAACGCGTAGAGAAATAACAGACTGCTGGTAATATCAGTTGGATAAGGTAGACTTTGCGATCATATTACAAGTAGCTCGCTGCAGTAAATGAATTTAATCTTCACGACAGATAATTCTGTTCTGTGACATTGGATATTTATTTATAGTCTGTGGGAAGAAACAGGGTGTAACTATGTCTTCTACTGCCTGAAATTGTGTCATTGGCATTGGTCGTGGATTAAGCAAAGAGCTATACAACATTTGTAGGCTCGGCTTAAAAGGCTGGTACTTGATGCTTATGTTAGTTCCCTAAAGCCCTCGGCTGTGTCGTTATCGCTTCTTTACTATTACTTTGCATACATATCTAGTACATAGGTAGATATGCCATGCCATGCTTTTGACTATTTCAATATGTTAATAGGCAATGCAGATCACTTATATCGGCAAAGGAAGCAGAGAGCCTATTTGGTTCTATTTGATATTGTGGCCCATGCGGATTAATTAATTGAAATCGATGTTCTCCTCTTTCGCTCAGTTGGACTCTATTCTAGCAGCTGAGCTACCAAGGAATACATCTTTTAATTCAATACTGTCAACTATATCTAGGCCACGATTTGAAGACTTATGTAATATTTGAATTTAGATCTTACTAGTTACCGGTCCTGGCGCACACCACAGCTATTGTGGCTAACGCAAACAATATCGCCTCGACCAAGAACGGCATTCCAATCCAAATATTTCCAAGATCTAGACCTGCATGGAAAATCCAAGCCAAAAACGGACCTCCCACAGAAATGGCACCATGTGATGCAATAGTTATGATAATAGATAGAAGACCCATGTATTTCGAACTTGCCAAAGTAGTCAAAAGCTACGTGCCGTGACTGTAAATGCGAATCCCAAAGCGGTCACGGTCTGTCCGAAGATAAGAGATGTCGGTGTTGAGGAGAAAAAATCAAGACAGACCCACATCCAAGCAAAGTTCCACTAGTAATAGTAATATACTTGTCAACTTGTGATGAAGGCATTCCCTTTCGCCTGAAATAATGTGAGATACTAGGAATGAGAGCAAATAGTACGATAATATTAATCCCAGCTCGTAAAGAAATGAGATAAGATGCCTACACATTAGGGATTAGTAATTGGTATATAGTCTGATATATGTGCAGTGGATCACTAATTACCTTTGCATAATCCCAATGAAACTTGATAGAACTGTACTGGAGCAGTATATCCGACGATTCCCGACTTATTTGACTCAGGAAAAAGGCAATAAGCAATAGTACAACATCCTTTGTAATCCACGCAATAGCTCCACCTAGATCTGCGATGACTTGGCTAACTCGATCTGGTACATTTGTCTGTGGTAAAGGGGACCCGGTTGGTGAACATTGATCATTCGTAGGTAAATTCTTAAGCTGTTTCGTGTTCCTATACTTGATCGTGGTACCAATGGTAACAACGGTGAATCCAAGCCGTATTCCTATAGCGCTTAGAACTGGGATCCACGGGTTCAGGGCTATGAATGCACCACCCAATGGGGTGGAAATCATATCAGATATAAGAAAGCCTCCATATATCAGAGAAAAGGCAGTCGTACTAAGTGAAATTCCGTCAGTTTCATGAGATAGTGTACAATGATATATATCCTACCGCTGGTGTGGGTGACACGCATCACTAATGATTGCGTAGCACATGGAGACGACCGTCGCAGGACCTCCACCGAGGATAGTGAATACTCAGAGAACCATACTGCCCTGAGAGGGAACACTTGTGGCAATGCACAAACTATTGCGGTCCAAGTTTCGTTGAGAAGAACTCCGCACAAAGCCAGACTCAGCACTTTACTGCGTCCGATGCGGTCTGCGAGGAAGCCATATGGAATTGAGAGTACCAAACCTGTGCCGGACACATTAGCAAGGCCAAAGGTAGTCCTATCACAAGAAAGAAGTCTCGCTTACCAGGAACCATGCTAAATGTTCTCTTCCACCCATTAATGCGAGCCAATTCACTCTGAACTGGTTCGATCCTGCAGTCAATCACAGCCGCGATGTCTTGCCTGTCCGCGTAATATTGGCGACAAATTATATCCTCAAAGATCGCCATCCGCGGCGCCATGGCTATCAAATTGGTGAATTCGGCCATCATAAGCAAAACACTAATAGCAATTGTGACTTTAACAGCGACCCGCGTAGAGGATTGATTTTCGTCATCAGAATCGTCTTGGTTGCTCCGATGTCGACCTAACCTCGGCAAGAGACGCTCTTTCAGCGGCTTCTCTACCATATGGTATATCATCCTCTGGCGCATCATCGACCATCCGGTCGTGTGCTAGTTCTAAGCTATTTGGCTTTGTTAAAGCCATAGATAGGTAGGATATTTTGTATCGGTGGTTGTTCCCACGTTTAGACAAGGTTAGATTGTATTACACGTTGTAAGCAAAGCTGATAGCGCGCTGATACGAGAAACGCGAGAAAAGGTATTCGGCAGCGTCAAGGTATACCACGTCAGCAATCCTTTTCTTTTTGTCGTGCAAGATATCCCGTTTGAAGTGGGCACACCGGAATGTTTGGAATGAGCATGCGATATTCTACCAAGAGCGAAATATGCCTTTCGCTGGAACGGAAACAACGCGGTCGTTAGCAATGAATCCATAATATTAGTCAGGCTCCGGATTTAGGTGTAATCTGCTGCACCCTGAAGCTGACGTATTGATCTGTTGCATGGGGTGGTTATTAGCCTTATCTCCATTTTGGTTAGGCTGACGGCACTATTATTATTCGTACCCCTTGATTGATTAATAATGGACCCGTCACCGTGAGCATATCATTCTGTCTATCCAGGATCATTCGGGTTCACAACGTACGCTATCCCTTACACACATTCAGAACTGGGGAATAGATATTGAGCCAAGCATCCAGGATTATCTTAATGTTTTTCTTTTCTTTGAAGAGAGCGGTGTGAAAATGATACTTCGGTCCCGACAAAAGGAGATGAACGACTAGAGGAATAGCTAAGAGTGGGGAGTTAAGGGCGAGGCGGATCTTGATCCTTGTGTAAGGACCGGTCTATAAATTATACATCGTAGTTCCCAACCATTTTCATCCTAATTAGTATAGGACTGTAGCAGCACGGTGACAAAATCCTGGTTCTTGAGTAAGCAACTTTATAACTTGTAGACATCAAAATGCAATTCTATTTCATTCATTTAACCAGGTTACTAGCTGTTGAAGAAAGCCTACCCAGGAAGGGACCAAACAGCTATCATCAAGAACCGTTCAGCACACCATGATCATGGAGGTTCAACCTACAACCATTCGTTTCGGCATAAAGCACATGGACACGTCGCTGGATCAAAATCTATTTGAAAAGCTGGTGGCCTCGTTAACAGAGACGCTGGGCCCATCATCTGGCCTGACAGCAGACGATGTTAACGTAGCCTCACTGATGCTTTCAATGAAGCTTTATGATAGTCAGGAATGTGACTGGGCAAAGTACGCCTTTGGTGACAGTGACACAAACTACACAAGGAACCTAATCGACGAGGGGAACGGCAAAAGCAATTTGGTATGTGTATTACATTGAAGGTCAAGTCATTCCAGTTCCATTGTTGACGAGTGCGTTAATATAGCTTGTGCTTGTATGGTCTCCGGGCAAGGGCAGCCCAATTCATGATCATGGTAACGCCCACTGTTTGATGAAGATCCTCAGGGGAAACTTGACAGAGACGCGATATGCCTTTCCACAGCATGAACATAGTCATCCTCTGGATATAATCTCGGAAAGACTTACGTCGAGAACGAGGTCGTATACATAGCCGATCAGCTTGGAATACACCGGATGTTTAACAAAAGCAGCAGCGACTTCGCTGTGTCACTTCATTGTAAGCCTGACGCAAAGCTCAGACACTCTTCATTTAATACGCATACTGATCTCATTGGATCTAGTATATACTCCTCCCCATGTAGCCAGGAAAGGGTGCTGTGTTTTTGATGAAAGGACAGGAAGTAGGAATCATGTTCCAGGCCCTTCATATTATTCAGCCTATGGTAGGCTCTTAGAGCAGGGAAACTAGATGTGTCTTGCTATTCCGAAACTCAGTGTTGGTTGTTAGAGCGTTCGACTTAGATGCTACCAGCAATTTAAAGTTGCTAGCTCATTTCTTTCTAATGCTATGTATACTATCAGTCGCAGGTAACAATTCTGATCAGAATAACAACCCATTCCAAAGCGTGCCAATGAATACCTATCGCAGGGGATCCAACTCTATCCGTAGCAAAGCAGACGGCCCGATTGAAGTCATTTGTACAGAGTACTCCGTATGGGGAACCCCGTCAACAGGAATCACGCTACCAGATATGTATGAGGCAACTTCGAAACAACTAAATTCTCACATGGTTGCTAGTAGAATTAGTAAAGCCTAATATCATACTTGTGAATGACATCGTGATGGATGTCTTAGTGCTTACCCTCAGGGCTCGAGGCGAGTTGCTGCGGGTGCGGAGTGATGACTGGACCTTTAGTAGCCCCCAAGATTGAAATTCCAATGTTCAAAGTCACTACCTATTCTTCATCTTACGTAGTATCGGGTAAAGGAATTTACGCCCTGTCAGATAGCGGCGAGGGCCCAATTTTAGCGTCGTATATCCTCCCGAAATCTGCTGAAGTATCTCCCGGAGCGGCTCAGAACGGCCCCGAGGACGAATTGCACTAATTGCGGTGAAGAACCTTTAACCCTAGATTGCAGTAGCGCGATGCCTACTCTACTGGACAAGTGTCATATTAACACCGCTTATTCTGGAAGAGGTATAGAAAAGATATACGAGGTGATTACGGAGTATTCAGTTCAGGTTTGAATTGTTTACTGATTAATAATTATAGCTAGCGAAATGAGGGAATCACCACACACCCTCCCTCCACAAAAACATCATGATTACATTAATAACATAACAAGGGACTGTATCTACCTTATCTTACTCATAATACTGAAAATATTTTATATATCTACTTTTGTATATATTCTTTTATTGAATACCCTGTATTATCCATCTATTTCTTTAAGGCGGCATCACCACCAGGTAGAGAAGTGAACAGTCACATCTCCTCCGTATCCTTAGGGAAAAAATGATTCTCACCTTATTCGCTGTTGTAGTCGTTCTGGTGCTGGTAGCATTTGTGCGCTATCATTTCAGGACGATTCTAAATCTCGTTCACCAGGGATTGGGCTAGAAGACTTGAAAGCATTAAATATAAAGCATGATGTCCATTCGGCATTCATGACGTTGGTCAACGATGAAGGCGCCGGATCATGGCCACCAAGGGCCACTCATGACGGATTTCCGCCGGCTCTCCGCCCCTACAGGCAGATTTATGCTGCAATGGCGCCATTTCTTGCGACTGCCAACCCATCTCTTGACGATGAGTACAATAGAATACGTTGTCAAGAGTTTCGCTCGCGTATGCAGGCTCTGCTCACCGAGAAGGTTGATATTCAGGCGGCCCGAAGTACACTAGAAATCGTTCAGTCTGGCAATTGGGATGCCTTCCCACGTGACGCTTATAATGGCTTCTACTCGTGTGCTTGCTTGCGCCACGCTTATCGGTAAGTGGAAGCCTTCAATCAAATACCATAGCTATCATCCTCGTTAATATCAGGTCCTGTGTGCAGATGGGCAACAAACCCAGTTGTAAAGGTCGCACAAGATGAAAAGAAACTTTGCTTCCCTTTTGAGTTGGATATGCCATGGTCCTATTTACAGCGCAGATTCAACATCACATCTCCATGCGGGAATGTTATGTCAAACGCTATTTGCAACCTTGATCCGCAAGGGCAGATCGTATACCCAATAAACGAAGGCATGTCTGATGTGGTAAGAAGCACAGAGCTCGCCTGGTGTCGCTTATTCTACGATATGGAATCAATGGTAAGTAATCTTCCTACATACTTTAGTATACTTGCTCTTACACAGATAGGCTATTCCGATTTACTGTGCCATGATTCAAGCTATCATTGCCTTTGAACGGGGCGACAAGAATTTGTGCCTTACTTATATTAATACAGGTTTTATCAACCTACGCAGGGTCATGCAATTTGTGTACGAGAAGATGAACGATCCTAATATAGCACGAGCAGCCTGGGTGAGGCATGTATCAGGAATTCACAGCTGGGGATTAACACTTGAAACTGATGATCCTCCTGTCGAGTACGGTGGTTTATCCGGAAGCCAGGCTCTCCTCTTCATGGCAGTTGATGCATTTCTAGGAATCAATCGCTACCACTCAGACAGTGAGCTAAAGATGGATGTCTCTGGAAATATGAGAGATGTAGCTGCAACCTTCCGCAGATACTCTTTCCGAAAACAACTCTCAGAGAAATCTGAGTATGATATTGCTATAGAAAATTCCCTTAAACGCATGGTCAACCAGCTACGAGTAAGTCAATAAATCGCTTATTGAAAATCTTATGTTTACTCGAAAGACTTACAAAACAAAATCGAATAGTCATTCAGGGCTGTTCATAAGGTTCGAGCAGTTCGTTATCTCTCAGCCCCTGCCCCTGAGCGACTCCCGATGACAGCGGCGCTCTCTGTTCTGCCTAGCCAAGGAGAAGAGAAACTGGCCGTCGAGTCTTATAAATCTATTGACGGAATGTTGACCAAGAGGTTGAATGAGACAGTTTAATGCTATACAATAGAAAGTCAAAGCTGGTTGTTTACACCATGGTTCCGTAAGGAAAATGAGAGTTGAGGAGGATTTGTGGCTAGAAATATCTTCGGAAGTATTTGTTTACGTATATTGTATTGAAGGCCAGGGTTAGATAAATATAAAATTGCGACAAATCTTGCCTCATCACTGAGTTGATGTGAGATATATGAAGATTTTCCAGTCACAATACTTTCTCTACATGAGCGCCTCATAAAGAAGGGGTCGGTCACCAGGTGAGTCTCTATTAAACAGTGTCTGAGTTGGTACACTTCAATATCACCGTGCAAAGTGAATAGCGCTTTAACACACTGCATTACGCGTTTCTGTTGATAAATAAGAAAATGAAACTGTCGTATTTAAATTAGAGTCATGAAGACTCTTAGCTGAAATCTAAAGACTACGCTTGAATTATGCGGTTTCAAGCACAGGCATTCCGTAGAATTCGACATCGGGCGGCGGATTGTCCACGGAAAACCAGTCTCTGCCACAGTCACCAGCATAAAAGAAGTCCTCAATAACCTGTCTTTTGATGGGCTTTCCTGTGGCTGTATCTGGTAGTTCCTCTTCAGGCCCAAGAATTCGCAGAACAGTAGGCTGCATTGTGACGTCTAGATCAGCCGGAAGATCTGCTCTGATCCGAGCCAACGTAACCTTCTTCACCCCAGCGACATCTTTGAGTCTGACAACAGCACCGCATAACTGCTTCTTTTCTTCCACGGGTACGGCGACAACACAGGCGGCAGCAATGTAAGGCAGTCTCAACAAGCAACGTTCCACCTTGAGTGTTGAAATTCGGGAGCTGCCAAAAACAATGTCTACAAGAAAGAAAATAGAAATTTAGCTTTTCAAATGAACATCCCAACACTAAAATTTGAAGATACTCACAGTCATCTCGCTCGCGACCGTGCAAGAGCACCTCGCCGTCTTTCAGCTCAGCAATGTCTCCGGTTTTATAGTATCCCTGCTCATCGAGGACTGCCCGTGTCGCCTCTTCATTACCAAGATAACTGAATCTCGGTTAGTTCAAAAGATAATGTCTTGAAGAATATGAAAGATTTTAAGACCCTCACCCCAGAAACCTGTTGGGAGACTTTATGAGCAACCTGCCATATGTTCCCTCTGACAATTTCATTTTAATACCAGGCGCAAGTTTTCCAACGGAGCCCTAGTGCAGGAGGAGTCAGTAAATATAGAGAGCAGGAAATGTTCAAGCAGTTACTCACATATGTTTTGGTCAATCCCATCGTTACTACATCCGCCAGTTCGCTAGCCCCGTATCGATTCTGCAGTGGAAGCCCGATCACTGCTTCCCAAAAGTCTACAGTCGGTTGATCGACCAACCCACCAATGCAGAAGAAGAAACTTAGCCACTTAAAATGCACTGAAAATGTCTCCCGTTTTTCTTTTGTGAGTTCCTCGTGACCTAACAGGATGTCTTTCATACCCCGAAGAAGTGCTGGATTGAAGATAAAGTAAGTAATCCGATTGTGCATGAAGATCTCAAGTACGTCTTTGGAACTGGCCGGACATTCGAGGGCGAAGACCTTTTTGCCGAGGGCTATGGTTTCAACGGTATTCTTCGCACCACCGAGCCAGTGGCTCTCGTTGTAATTGACCGCGGTACCGCCTTCTTCCTCAAGCGGCCCAGATGTCAGATGTACTGGGTGATATGTGAGGCATGTTCTTCGGATCACGACACCCTTGGAGTAACCAGTGGTGCCTGATGTCATGCACACAAACCCTGGACCATTTGGGTCCAAATAGAGAGCTTCATCAATACTGATATTGATTGCCGGCATAGAAGGCGAATTGCATACAACAGGTAACGTGACTAAGGACTTTCCCTCAGTCTTTTCTACGTAGGCACGTAGTCGTTCGAGCTCTGCAGTACAGCCTCTGTCAAACAATACACAGTTTGCTGTTGCGCTGGAGACAACAGAAGCCTGTCTCTCAACGACTGCTCTAGGATCTGGTCTCGGATTAGCATTTATTTCTTATTCTCGTGATCGGGGTCTGGGTTACCTAGTGGCACATAAGCTCCTCCCAATGCTCTGACGGCAAAGAAAGCGACAACATACTCATAGCCGGTTCGTGTGAGAGCTGTGACGTATACGGATTGCTCATGAAGGAGACCCCTTTCATCGAAATCAGAGGCCGGCAATAAAGACTTGAGTTGATCGCGAGTCTTTAAGACGTCGTCCAAAAGCTCTGGGTACGTCTTCTCGAAACCGACAAAGTCCTTGATTATGACGTGTGAGTCCGAGACACGCTTAGCGGCCTTAAGCAGCTTGACAAGAACTGGGTCATTGGGAAAACGAGGAGCCGTCTGTGCCATTTTGAACTTGACTTGTTATTTTCCACAAGATGTTAAAAAGATTGTCACGTTGAAAAGAGTTTCTTTACGCACGACAAGAGATGTTTCTCTTCTTTGATAGATTTGCGAGATTGAAGGTGTGAGTAACCTGGTTTTCTTACTAGTCTACTCCGTAGGTTCCCACTCTACTTGGTGTGATGGGTAAGTTCAGTATGCTAAACGGACACGGGTGCGATTAGGTAAGCAGGGTGGTCAAAATTCTCAGCTAGTTGCTTATTACTGTAGTTGTACCTAGCCTAGGATTTGATGTAATTACTAATGTTGTCATGTGGGAGTTCAATTTTGCTATGTGATATTGGAAGCCGAAGTGTCCTCGCTAGTATGTACTATGAGTATGTACTATGTATCGTAACCCAAGTCTTCCACATGGGGTTGGTATAGTGTAAGCCCGGCACTTAGGTACATGACAGATTAAAAACTTTTAATACTCATGTTGTTATATGTGGCTTGCGGCGTACACCAGTACGCTAATAGAGAGACTCTAGCGCTCAAAAGGTTATCAGCGCGTAGGAGAGGTTGCAACCACCGTCAAACCCCACACTACCGGGTACTCGGTCAGTCTGCTCGGTGCTTATTCTAGAAGTACACCGTATGCGGACTATGCGGATCATAAAGGTACCTGACAAGGGCCGACACCGCGGGGGCGGAGGCAATGTCGGGACTTTATGCATATTAGATAGATTTACAGAGCTAGCAGGGTACCAATGTAACAATAATATTCACCCCCTAATATGGGTGTCTACGTAGTGTATAGCCCTCGTCTAACCCCTGTTCTTTAATTGGACCATAACAGTCTTATAAACAGCAAGTATCGAGCCGAACCATCGGAGGTAGGCAATCTGACCTGGTTTAAGGGTCCCTTGCTAGCGGATAGCATCCTCCATGGACTAGGGTCGACTAAACCAGGGCTTAAACTCCTTATGTTCTTGACCCGGACTTGTTGTTCAACAACAGAGAAACTGTTCGTTACAGAGACACGTCAGCCTCAGGCTATGTGGCAAACTGGAATCTGACCGCTATTTCATCTTACAAGTACATGCCGTGTACTCCGTACTTTGTCCTTTTGACAGACGGAAGCTTCCCTGTAGGCAGGTATGGGCTGACCTGTGCATTAGTTGGGACCTTTATCTTCCGAACTCTGCAATGTACACCACTTGCTAGACGAATCATGGTCCTTATGTATATAACCGTTATTCTGCATTATATAAGATTGTACAGAGCGTTGTAGAATAGTTTTGCATGTGTCGCAGCTTTTCCATGGCCAGAGCCGGTATTAATCATGAATTCTTCAGAAGTATTTGAGCATATCCCCAAAGCGATAACGCAGCCCTTGCCTTACTTGCAGCAAATCAATTTATCGGAACTTGCAACTTCAAGTGTTGTCCGACAGCTATTAGCATGCCTAGTAACAATATGTTGTGCTTTGTTCTTACGATCCAAGCCGGTCTCTCAGTTTCCGGGACCAGCTGCTTGGCCTATCATCGGAAATCTGGCCTCAATCTACCACTGCCATGCTGAGAGGCAGTTTTCGAGTGGGCAAAAGTGTACGGGGACGTCATTCAAGTGAAATTTGGATACATGAGAATTATTGTCGTCAACTCCGCAGCAGCAGCAAACGAGATATTTGCAGGAAGTGCTACTACAGCTTTATCATCAAGGCCTGTTTTCCATACATTCCATCATGTACGTTGCCTATTTGTCCCCCACCATTTATTCTGTATCTCAAGCAATTCTAATTACTTGGATTATTAGATTATTGCCGGTACACTAGGTACAACCATTGGTACTGCCGGGTTTGGCGATGCTCTCAAGAAGGGCCGAAAAGCCACGGCATCGGAGCTGAGCAAGCCTGCCGTTAAGGCAAATTTGGGCAAGATTGACCTCGAAACCCGACATTTTCTCCAAGAACTTCTAGTCTACGGTAGCGAAGGCCAGCATCCGGTGCTAGTTTCAAAGCCTATTAAAAGACTAACACTAAGTCTTTCACTTTCGATCTGTTATGGTCGGCGGGTGTACCTTGGTGACCCTCTCACTCACGATATCATCGAAGTCGAAGACGAAATTCTCAAGTTTCGAAGTATGACAGACAATCTTCAGGACTACATCTCGTTATTTCGTGTATGGCCGTTGAATTCATATTCTGGTAAAGCGGTAGAACTACGGAAACGTCGCGACGCGTACGTTCTTAGGCTGAACCAAGAAATCGAAGCTAAACTCAGGCGCCCGGAAGTCACCAAGACTGTCTTTATGCGAAGAATATGGCAAGCCCTCATCCACTCCCAGCCAAAGAACTTTCTACGGTGCTGCTGACTTTCCTGTCCGGGGGTTAGCAACAGCAAGCAGTACAATACACTGGAGCTTAACACTTCTTGCAACACGACCAGATATTCAGGATACTGCATATAAGGCAATAAGGAATGTTTATGCGACTGATAATCAACTTTTAAAGCATGTATGCTGGATACAGAAGAGATTCCTTATATATCTGCTTTAGTCCGTGAATCTCTAAGGTCTGTGTTGCCTTTACCTAGATTTTATTTGCAGTGATTTTGTTAACTGTCTACAGATATTACACGCCTTCTAGATTAGCACTCCCACGGCTAACAGTCCAAGCCTTCCAACACAAAGGCAGAATTATTCCCGAAGGGACCACAGTCATATTAAATACGTTCGCGTGCAACATGGGCAAGTACTGTTACCTGTCTGCTGACCGTAATTAAGCTTTCTAACTGTTACTATTCTACATTAGACCCCAATCTATTTGAAGATCCCGAAACCTTTCGCCCCGAGAGGTGGCTTGAGTACCCTGATTTGCCAATTTTCAGTTACGGCTTGGGCTACCGCATGTGTGCGGGTTACACTCGCAAATCGAGAGATATATATTCTCTTGGCTCGAATTATTGCCCTGTACGAAATTGGCCCAAGCCCTGACACTGACGCCAATCATATCAGTGGTTGTGCTGATCCTGCTCATCAGGCCATGGCTCCCAAAACTCAGGGCTCTACTTTCGTCCTCGCGACGTCAATAATATTAAGAACGTCTTGGCGCAGGGTCATGATGATATTATGTAACATTCACAAATACTATGGCTGGTTCTTATCGTATCCTGGATACCGGGTCCTAATGCTACCCTAAGGTTACACTTGTACATCACCATTCTTACCAACTAACACGTGGTACCGTTGCAAGGATTGTAGCATTTTATTTCGTCCCGTTGTGGTGGGTTGATGTCGGGGTCGTCAGTCAGGCTGGTTCGTAGCATCAACGTTCCCGTCGAACACCCTGCCAGTGGCTCGCGGGGTGTGTCTATCCACTTCAAATAAACCCACCTCTCTTACTTTAGAGCACACACCTGAGGTAGACTTAGACCTCAGGTAAGGTGGAAAGATGCGAACTTACCTAGTAACGAAAATATTTTGTGGTTTCAGAAGAAATAGGTCAGGTAGACACCCTGAATTCGTTTTGCTTCTCCATCACCAATACCACTCTTATTATACCAGCTAGCTTCTTGGTACACAATACATATTTTTTGGTTTATGAGTGATATAGTAGGTGTACTGTATTATATATTGTGCATTAAGTCTTAAGGAACAAGTCTAGTCTAGTACAGTGAGGTAGTACCTTTTGTTAGATATAAGCGATGTCATGTAGGTTGGTTCAATTAATGTATTTATATATGTTGTTGTTGTGTATTACGTGTAATCATGACCGCATATCTGGTGTAAAACCTAAATATGACTAACCTAATAGGGTATCTAGAGGTACACCCTTTATCGCTAGTGATTTAACCTAATATAGTATTATCCCTTATATTTAACATACCCTTTTAAGAATCACCTTTTAAAAAATTTTTTATATTTAACTATTAATTATTTATTAATTTAATTTTCTTTTAATTAAAAAGTTTTTAATAGATTTTAATT
Organism: Xylaria hypoxylon; assembly: GCA_902806585.1. NCBI lineage: Eukaryota > Fungi > Ascomycota > Sordariomycetes > Xylariales > Xylariaceae > Xylaria > Xylaria hypoxylon. The sequence goes on along the minus strand of CADCXB010000057.1, from coordinate 13,382 downwards.
ATTATTATAAAAAAGCTTTTATAATTAAAAAAGTTTAAAATATTAATAACTTTTTAGGCTTTGCTTTTTATATCAAATAATTTAAATATACTGCTTTTTAAAAGGTAAAAGCACTTAGAAATATAGTTATATTAAACTAAAGATATAACGCAAAGTGTAACAAACCTAATAATATTAAATAATAGCGCAAAAAAGTTAAAATAGTCTTTATACTACTTAATTATAGGCTTTAGCATTAAAAAGTTGCTTTAATAGCAAAATAACAGCAAAGTAAACAAAGAAATAAAGCAAAAAAAAAATAAAATAAAAAAATAAATATAATTTTTAGTAATTTTTATTAATTAAAAAAAATTTCTAGATATAAAAGCACTAGTAAAAAATATACTAAAAGCTTAATAAAAAACTTTTATATTAAAGCATAAAAAAAAAAAAAAAAAACTTAAAATAATTTAGTTATTAAATAAAATATTAATAAACTATATATAATAATATATAAATTAAAAAAAGGTAATATATTTATTGCTAATTAAATTTAAATAATTATAATATTAATTATAAGCTACTTAATAATTAGCCTTTTAGCGCCTTTAAATTATATAATACTTTTTATTTAATATAACTATAAAGTTTTAATATAAGCTAAATTAAACTTAGCTTTTATAATATATATAACTAAAAAAATAGTAAAAGTAATAAATATAGCTATTAAAACAATAAAAGTAATTATATTAAAAAAACTATTAAGTAAAAATATAGTAATTATATTTAAAAAAAAAAAAATATAATATAAACAAGCTAATTTATAAATAAAATAAGCTTTTAATAAAAATATAATAAAAACTAAAAAAAACTATATAATAATTATAAAAAGCATTAATATAAAAATATTTTAAAGTGCGTATATAAACCTAGTAAATTTTTTTTAAAATATTTATAAATAAAATAAAGCTAATATAAGCAAAATATACTTAATTTTAATAACCTTAAAAGTTATTATATTAGCTTATTAATATATTATATTAATATAAAAACTATAAAGACTTTATATTAAAAAAGCTATATAAAAGTAATAATATATAATTATAAGCTATTTTAAAAATATAAAATTATATAATACTTTAAATATTATAAGTTTAAATATATAAAAAGTTTTATAAAATAAACAAAAGCTTTTATATAGCAATATAATATATAAAAGCAAAAAAAAAAAGTATTTAATTTAAAAGAAATTTAAATTAAAAATAATAAAATATATAAATTATAAAAAACTATTTAGCTTTTTAAAAAAGTATAAAGTTTTTAAAGTTAAATTAAAATAATATAAAAATATATTAATATTAGCTAATATAATTTTATATTTAAAATAAATATAAATAAATAAACTAAAACTAAAGTAATTAATAAAAGTTTAACTTTAAAACAACTAATATTTAACTTAATTATAAAAAACTAAAATTATACTAATTAATAATACTAAAAATAATTTAGTTAATAATACTAAAGCTTAATTATTTTAAAGCAATAAATATAACTTTAATAGCTTTAAAAGCTAAAATATAAGCTTTTTTAAAGCTAATATACTTAAATTAAATTTAAAGAGGCCTTTTTCTTTTTGCTTTAAAAGCGCAACCAAACCTAAATCACAAAAAATACTTTTATTTTAAGCTAATAAAACTTAACGCTTTATTTTAAAATATTATAAAATTAAAAATATATATAGTAATAACTTTTAAATTATTAAAATATAATATAATAATATTATAAAATTATTATTATAAAAATAAAAAAATAAAGCTTTTTTAATTATATTATTTAAAATTAAGCTAATATAATATAATATATATTAATTTTAAATATATAGTATTATATATTAATAAATAAATTATAAATAATTTATAAGTAAAAAAAACTAAATATAATTAAATAAAAACAACTTTTTTTTTAGTAAATAAAAAAAAACTAATTATTATATAATTAATATATATAAAGCTAAATTTAAATAAAAATAAAATAAGTTTAATAATTAAGCTTAAAAAAAAAGTAAACTAAAAGTAAAATATAGTTATAAAAGATATAAATATATACTTATTATTATAAAAAAAAAAAAAAAAAAACTTTAATATATTATAAAAAAATCTTAAGCTTAATAAAAGCTTAGAAATTAACTTTTTAAATGTTATATAATAGTATTATAAAAAAAAAAAAGCAAAAAACTACTAAAAAATAAAAAAAAAATAATATAATTAACTTAATATAAGCTAATAAAAAACTTTTAATAAAAATATTTAAAAGCTTAAAATAAATAAAATTTAATTATATTTTTTAAAGCTTTTAAATTTATAATAAAAAAAACCTAATATTAAGCTTTTAGCTACTTAAAAACTAAAGCTAAAAAATATTAAATAAAGCACTAATAATAATTAAAGCGTTTAAATTATAAATATTAAAAAGTTTTAATATAATAATAAATATAAATAAATATATTAAATATTTAATAATAAAACTAATTAAAATAATAAATATAATAGCTTTATAATAGTTTTAAAAGGTTTAAAAACTATAAAAAGCTAAAAAAGAAAAAATGCTATAAAACTATATTTTAATATTAAAAAGGCAATTAAAATAAAAATAAAATAAAAGCAAATTATTTATAAAAATAATAAAAATAGTAGTAATAAAGTATAATAAAACTTTAAAAATAATTTAAAACTTTAAACCTTAAAAAGTAGGCGCGCTTTAAAACTAAGCTTTTTAGCAAAAAAAATCTTTTAAACTTTAAAAAAAAAAAATAATTATTTATATAAAAAAATAAAATTATAACTAAGTTTTTTTACTTTAAAATTAACTTATTAAATTTAAAAAGCAAAAAAAGCTTATAAAATACCTGTTTAAAATATAAAAAAAAATTAAAATAAAAAAAATTAAAAAAATTTTAAAAAAAGCTAAACTTTAAAAAGCGTTAAAAAATAATTTTTTATTAATAAAATTTTTAAAAGTATATAAGCAAAAAGTTATAAAAACAATAATAATATTAGCTTAATAAAATTTTATATATAAATATTACTTAAAATAGTTTTAAAATATAATTATAATAATTTTAATAAAACTAAAAAAAATTTTAAAAAAGCTTAAAAAATTTAATAATTATAAGCTAATTTTATTATTTAATATAATAAGCAAAATAATTAAAAAAATAATAAGTATATATATTTTAGTTATAATAAAAAGGTTTATATTATTATTAAAAAGTAAATAAAAATAAATTATAAAATTTATAAAACTAGTAATTAAAGTTATAATAAAAATAATTTATAGTAGCTAAAAATATAATTTAATATTAATATTATTATAACTAAATATTTTAAAGCTTTTAATATAATAAACTATATAAAGCTATTAAAAGTATTATAAAAAGGCTTTTTAATAAATTTAAAACTAACTTTAAAGCTATTTTATAAAATAAATAATAATATTATTATTTAATAGTAAAAATATAGCAAAAAGCTTTAATTATAAATATATTATAAAATCTTTATTATTATTAATATTATTTTTATTATATATAGCTACTTTATATAAAAATTAATAAAAAAAACTAGTTATAATAAAGTTTATAAATAATATAAATTTTATAATAATAAAGCTAAATATAAAAAAAAACTATAAGCGTTTAATATAAGTATATATAAAGTATAAAAGCTAAGTATTATAATATAAAATAAATTTTAATTTAATAAAAATAAATTAATATACTTTATAAAATAATATAAAGTTAATTTTGTTTTAATTTAGCTAAAAAATATATAAATTAAACCAAAAAAAAGTATACGCTTTTTAAAAGTATAGCTAAATTATAAACTAAAATAATATTACTACTTAAAAAACTTTAATAAAAACTTAAACGCTAAAATTTTATTTTAATAAAATTAGCTATTATTATATAAAAATATAATATACTTAAAGTAAAAAAAATCTATATAAAAATAATTTAAAATATAATTATATATAGTTTATTTATATAATATAAGCTTAATAAAAACTAAGTAAAAAAAATAGCAAAAAATTTAACTAAAAAATAATTAAAATACTTTAAAGTAATTAAAAATATATAAAATAACTTTAATTTACTTTTTAAAATTAAAATTAAGCTGCTTTTTTTTTTATATCTATTTAAATATTAAGTTATATAATTTTAAAGTAAGTTAATAATTTTAAGCAAAAAAAACTATTTAAAAAAGTTAAATATTTAGTTTTAAAAAAATATAATTAAAAATAAAAACAAAAAGTAAATAAAGTAAAAACAAATAAAATTACTACTAAAAAAACCTAGTAAAATATATAATAAATAATTAAAAATAACATAAAAAAAAAAAAGTAAGTAAAAAAATAATAAAGCTAAAATATAATAAAAAAAGCTTTAAAAATATTAGCTAAAAAAATAAAATAAAGCTAATAAAAAGTAAAAAACTAAAACCTAATAATATTAGCTTTAACAATAAAAAACTACTAAAAAAACTAAAAAACTTATTTAATAAATATAACAAACTTTTACTATAAACTTTAAAATATAAAGCTTTAGCTTTATTATAAATTATATAAAGATATTAAAGTTAAAAGCTTTTTTTAAAAAAAGTAAATATAGCTACGCTTTTTTATAACTATATAAAAAACAAAAAATAGCGCTATATAAATTTTTATATTACTTAAAATTTAAAAAAAAAATTAACTTAGTTATTTAGCTTTATAGCTTTTTTATTACTAGCTTAAATTATAATTAAATTATAAGCAGCTTAAAAATAGCTTATAAAATAATATATTAATTTTTAACTTAAAGCTTATTACTTATATATAAAATAACTTAAATATTAGCAAAAAATAAAAAGGTATAATAAAAACAAAAAAAAATAAGTTTTAAAAACAATATAATAATAAATTATAGCTAATAATATATTAATAGCAACTAGCAAAATAAAAAAACGCAAAGCTTAAAAAGCCGCACCTTTTTTTATTTTTATTTTTTTTATTTTTTTTTTTATTTTTTATTTCTTTAACTAAAAAACTACTAAAGCGCAATAAAGCTTTTAATTAAAAATTTATAGCAAAACCATAAATATTTTAAAATTATTTCAACTAAAAAGCAAAAGGTTTTTGCTTAAGTTTTCTGGTTTTATTTTTAATTATTAAAAAACAAGCATACTAAATACTTAATATATTTAAATCAAGGTTTAAATAGTATTATATAAGCATAATAAAATATAACTAATAATAATAATAATAATATTATTATATATTTTTAAAGTTTTTTTGTTTTTAAAACTTTTAATATTAATAAAGCTTAGTTATATTAAAAAGTTTTTATTTTTTTAAAAGTGCTTTAGTTAAACTATTTGCAATTATATTATTTATAAAAATATATTTTACTTATAAAGTTTAATTTAAAACTTTTAACGTAACTAATAATTATAAATATTAATATAATAAAATTTAATTTAAAAATAATAATATTTTTAATTATTAAACTAATAATTTACTAATTATTATATTAAATTTAAATTTATTTGTTATTTAATACAATACCTAATTTTTTAATTAATTAATTAATAAATATAGCTTTTAATAGCTTATATAAAGTAAATAACTTAGCTTTTATAGTTAATATAATAATAATATTTTATTTATTAATTTTTATTTAATAACTTTACTAAATAATATTATTATATAAGCTTAAAACTTTTTAATTAATAATATTATTAGTAAATAAAATTGTTAATTATAATAAACTTATTTTTATTTTAAATTATAAAGTATAATATTAAGTTTAAAGTAAGTATTTAAAAGTTAATTAGCTATATTATAATATTTTAGTTTTAAATTAAAGTTAAATTTTAAAAGTTTAAATATATTAAAAGCTATATTTAAATAAGTAATAATAGCAATATATATAATTAATTTTTTTTTAATAGCTATAAATTTTTATTTTATTATTATTTTATTATAAAGTTTTAATTTTTAATTTTTATAAAAATATATATTAAAATAAGTAATTTAAAACTTTATAACTTAATAATTTTTTAATATATAAAAATTATAACAACTAAATTAATTTTTTTGCAATTTTAAATAACTTTAATACTAAAAACTATTATAAGTTTTTTTTTATTATTTAATAATAATATTTAAACTTATAAATAGCTTTTAAATAATAATTATATTTATTTTTAATAAGTAAAATTATATTATTAATATATATAAAAATTAATATTTTTTATTTAACATAATAATAAGGTTTATAAAAACAAGTTAATATTTTATATTTTTAAAAGTTTTAGTTAATTTTTTTTGCTATAATAAAAGTAATTTTTAAAAACTATATAAAGCTTAAAATAATTTAAAATTATTAAAAGTTTATAATAATTAAATAGTATTTTTATATATATTTTTTTATTAAATATTATATTAATAAAAATGTTAACTATATTATATTGTTTAAATTTAAGGTTAAATTTAATAATAATAGCTATTAATATTTTAAATAATTATTTTATAAATATAAAAGCATAGGTATTTTTTTTTTTGTTTATAAGTTGTTAATTTTTTTATATTATAAGCTTAGCTTTATTTTTTTAATAATAATTATATTTATTAAATTTATAAATATATACTTATATATAATTAAAAGTTAGTTTTTTTTAAATAGTATATATATTAACTTTTTATTAGGTATTTATTTTTTTATAACTTTATAAATAAGATTTTTTAACTTACTTAAAGTAGTTTTTTATAAAATAAATTTATAGATTTTTATATTACTTAAAAGGTAAAGGTAAATCTTAGTAATAAATTTTCTTTTTTTTATAAAGTAATTATTTTAAGTTTATTTTTAAAAAAATAAGCGTAATTAATATATTAATTTAAAAAAAATAAAAATTATAAAAAAGTTTATAAAAATTTTTATTTAGCGTAAAAGATATTATTATATTAATTAAAAAAGATTTATAAAATTTAAGCTTTTAAAAAATTTTTATTGGTTTATTATTTAAAAATATAATAAATATAAGTTTATTATTTTAGTAAAATTTTAGTTTGCTACTAAAATAACATTAAGGTTTTTTTAAAAACTTAACTTTATTAACTTTATTTACTAGCATATTATATTATAACTTTAAAAAAAGTTATATTAAAGCTTGCTTTAAACTTTAAAATTAAATTAAATAATTTAGTAGTTTTTATAAATTTTTTTTTTTAGCTAACGTTTTTAATTATAATATTAAAAAAAGCATAGTTTACTAAAAATTTAAAAAATATAAAATAAAAAGCAAAATTATTTTAATATAAAAGTTATTAATTTTTTAAACTTATTTATATTTTATTTTTTACTTTTTTAATATTTGCTTTATTTATGTTTTTTTTGTAAAATTAATAAGTTTATAAACTTTATAGTTTTTATAAATTAGTTATAAATTTATTAATAATATTTAAAGATATTTGGTTTAAAATATTTTAGCTAATAAAGCTTTAAATTTTTATTAATAGTTTAAAAGTTATTTTTTAATTTATTTAAGTTTTTAAAAAAATACTTTTTATTAAATATAGCGTTTTTAGTAATAATAATTTTATTAGTTTTAAGTAGCTAAATTTTATAAGTAGTAAAAAATTAGTAGCTAATTAAATAGCTAATTTAAGTTTTAAAATTAAGTTTTTTTTATTTTTTTTGCTTTTTTTAAGCAATAAATATTATAATATAAGCTTTATATTTATATACTTTTAAATAAAACAAAATAAATATCTTATTTTTTCTAATAATTATTTTATAGTTAAAAATAAAAATAAAACTTTTTATATAAAGTTTTTTAATTAAAAATATACTTAAGTTTTATTATATAAATAAATAGCTACTTTAACTATTTTATTTATAAATAAATAAATAGTTTATATTTGTTTTTATTAATTTTATTTTTGCTTAATTATTTTTTTATTTTTTTGGCTTTTTATTTAAGTTTTAAATATTAAGTAATAATACTTTAAATACTATTTTTTAATATTTTAAAAATATTATATAAGTTTTAATGTTTTATTAAAGTTTAATATTATTTTGTTATTATATTTTATAATTAACACTTTTATTTTATAATAATTTTATAAGTATTTAATTAAGTAATTAAAAGTTATAATAATTAAAAAAGCTTTTTAATTTATAAAATAATAATTAAAAATAAATCTTAAATAGTAATTTATAGCTAGCATTATATACCACTTGTTTTTATTATTTTTTTAAAAGTTTTTATAATTATAAAAATTAATAACTAATTTTATACCTATTTATATAAGCTTTTTTTTTAGCAATTAATTAATTTAACAAGTAATTTTTAACACTATATATACTTTATATTAAGTAGTTTTTATTTTGTTACTTTTATTAAAAGCTTAATATATTTTTACCTCTTAAAATAAAAATACCAAATATTATAATGCTTTTAGTTTTAAGTGTCCTATTTATAAATGCTACTTAAAAAGGTTACTTTTTAATAATAGCTTTTTTATATAAAAGTTTAATTTATTTTATTTAATATAAAATAATAATTTATTAAAAAATATAAATAAATATTTTATTATAAATTAATTATATTTATTTTATAAACAATATAAAGTTAAGCCATTTTTTTTTCTAAGGTCATTAATAAGTAATTTGTTATCTTATTAATATTTTAATTAATTAAGCACTTAAAAAAATATAAGGTTTATAGCTATAATTAAGTAATATATTATATTATATAACTTATATACCTTTGGTTTTTTAAAGCTTTAAACTTTAATATTTACTTTTTTAAATCTTTTAATTAATATAATACCATTTTTTATATATATTATATTGTTTAAATTAAAAGGTTAAAAGTTTAAAAACCTATTGATTTTATTAAAAATATATAATATAATTTTTAAATTAAAAATAACTAAATTTTTTAGTTAGTAAATAGTTAAGCTTGTTAGCTTGTTTTTTATTACAAAAATAATTTATGCTATTTTTTTTTATAGTTAATTATTATAACTTGGTTTTTTTTTTTTAAGTTTTTTAATTTAAAGCTATTTAATTTTTTTTGCTAGTTTAATATTTTCTTTTATTTACTTTTAAATAAAGCTTTAAACTATTTTATTAAGGGTAAAGTTTTTAAAAGCTAGTTTTAAAAACATATATTAGTATTTTTTTAGTAAATATACTTGCAAGCAAAATTTATAATTTATAGTTAATTTTATAGTATTAGTTTAGTATTATTTAGTAGTACTTTTTTAACTGCTTTTTTATTTATTTTTTTATATATATATTTTTTTTAAAAGATTTTTTATTTTTATTAATTAGTAATAATTTTAATTTATTTACTTTTATTAAATTTTTTACTTAATTAGTTTTTTTAAATATATAAAATAATTTTTTATATGTTTTTTTTTAATACCTTTGGCTTTATAAAATAAAAGGTATATGCTTGCTTTTTTTTTTAAATTTGCTATAATTTTAAAGTAATTTAATATATTTTTTTTTATTTTTTGCTTTTAAATTTAACAAAAAAATATTATTTAGTTTAAGTAAATATTTTTTAGTGCTTTTTTTAAGTTAGTTATAATATTATAAAGTTTTATTAAATTTATTACTTTATGCTTAATTATTATAATAAGCTTTTTTTTTTATTTTATTACTTAAGATTTTAGATTTTTAAGTAGTTATTTTATAATATTATTTATAAAATCTTTATAATTAAATTTAGCTTAATATTTAAGTATTTTTTTAAAGTATAGTTTAATAGTACTAAGTTTTTTATATTATATATTTAAAGTGTTTGTTAATTTAAGTATAATATTTTTATAGTTTTTTAAAACTGTTTTTAATATTTAATTTTTAACTTAGTTTATTATTTTAGTTAAATTTTAAAATTTTTATATTTAAATATTATAATTATTTAAGTTGGTATTATAAATAAATTGTTTTATTAAAATTATTTTAAATATTATTTATAAAGCTTTTAATAAATTAATTAAGTTGTTATTTAATATTGTTAATAATTAAATTAATTAATTTAAAGTATTTATAGCTTTTAAATAGTTATTAATTTTTGGTATAATAGGTTGTTAAAGCTAAAAAATTTTTTTTTTTTTTTTAAAGTAATATATATTTATATATTTAAGCTAATTACTTTGCTTTAAAACTTTTTGTTTTAAGATTTAAAGTTTGTTAGCTTTACTAAAAATATTTTTTATTATTAATTAGTTGATTTTAATATAATAATTGCTTAATTAAGCTATAACTTTTTTAATTTAGTAGGTATAATATATAATAAAACTTTTAATTATTAAATATAAATAATATTATATAGGTTGGTTTAATTAATATATTTATATATGTTGTTATTATATGTTATATATAATTATAACTATATATCTAGTGTAAAACCTAGATATAACTAACTTAATAAAGTGTTTAAAGGTACACCCCTTTATCGCTGGTGATTTAACCTAATATGGTATTATCCCTTATATTTAACACCTTTATATATATAGCAGATGTGTGTGGGGCGTAAGTACCTAGCCATTAGACTTTACTAGTAGTGTACTAGCTCTTTTATTTTTAATATTTTTACTTAAACTATATATATTTATATGAGGTTATTATAAGCTTTAGTTTATAATTGTTTTTTGTTATGCTTAGAGTTATACGTAGTTTTAAAATTAAATATTTTTGTTTTTTTAATAAGGTAGGTCTTTTAGTTTTATTTACTTTATTAGTTTTAAAAAAGTGTTTAGTAAGCACTTCTCTTTGCTTTTTTTGCTTGAGTTTATATTATATTATATTTATGCCGAGTTTATTTTTTTTTGTTTTTAAGGTTATTTAATAAATAATTATTGTTTACTAAATAACACTGCTTTTATTGTTTTAATTTAAGCACTTTTACTAAATTGTAGTTTTAAATTAATATATATTTTTTTTTAAAAAGTTTTTGCTTTAATAATAGCTTAAAATATATACTATTTTTATTTTTATTTATTTTTTTATTATTAGTTTATTTAGTATACTAAAATTTTAATTTAAAAATAACTTTTATTAGTGTTTATTAGTTTAGTAAAATAATTAAAAATGTTTTTTATTTAAATATTAAATATATTATTTTTAGTTTATTTTATTTTGTTTATTATAAAAAAAAATAAGTTAAAGTAAATATATAAAAGTTAATTTTGTTTGTTTTAGTTTAAAGTATTTTAAAATCGTAGGTAATTTATTTTAGGTTTAAAATTATTATAAATAAATTTTAACTTTAAAGCTTAATATTTTTAGGTTTTTTAGCGGTATAAAAAAGTTTATTAGTAATTTAGTTATTATAAATAATATAAAAACTAAAGTATTTAATGTTTTTAAAAGCAAAAAAAGTGTTTTTTATTAATATAAATATTTTATAGGTATTTTTTAAGGTATTTGTTTTAATATAAGTAAAGGTTTTTTATAAGGTGACTTTTTATAAGGTAATTTATAATAGTTATATATAAAGGTTATTAAAATTAATAATATTATATATATTAATAATATTAATTAGTGATTTTATAATTAATGTTATTAAATTTATAAAAAAAAAAAGGTTAAAATAGTATTAAAGTAAGTAGTATACTTTTAAATGCTTGCTTATATTTTATTAAAATAATAACTTAAGTTTTTTAAAATAAAACGCTTTTTTAAGTAAAAGTTTTAATAAGTTAGTTTATATATAAGCTTAGTTTAGTAATAAAAAGATGTTTTAAAGTTTAATAACGCTTATAAAGCATAAAACTATTATTTTTTTACTTGTGTTATTAAGAAAACTCTTAAAGGGTAGTGCTATTGTTAGATATAAGCGATGTTATATAAGGTGGTTTAATTAATGTATTAATATATATTGTTATTATGTGTTATATGTAATTATAACCGCGTATCTAGTGTAAAACCTAAATATAACTAACTTAAAAGGGTGTTTAAAGGTATACCTTTTTATCGCTAGTAATTTAACTTAATATAGTATTATCTTTTATATTTAATATATCTTTTAAAATTACTTTTTTAAAAAAATTTTATACTTAACTTTTTAATTATTTATTAATTTAATTTTTTCTTTAATTAAAAAGTCTTTAATAAATCTTAATTATTGTTATATATTTTTTAGGTTTTATTATTTTTAAGACTTTTTAATATTAATAAAGCTTAGTTATATTAAAGTCTTTTTATTTTTTTTTTTTTAAAAGTGCTTTTGATTAAACTATTTATGATTATATTATTTATAAAAATATATTTTACTTATAAAATCTAATTTAAAACTTTTAATATAATTAATAATTATAAATATTAATATAACAAAGCTTAGTTTAAAAAACAGCGGTATTTTAATTACTTAGCTAATAGTTTACTAGTTATTATATTAAATTTAAATTTGTTTATTATTTAGTATAATATTTAGCTTTTAATTAACTAACTAATAAATATAGCTTTTTAGCAGCTTATATAAAGCAAATAGCTTAGCTTTTATAAGTTAATATAATAATGTTTTATTTATTAGCTTTTTATTTAATAATTTTGCTAAATAACACTTATTATATAAGTTTAAAAAGCTTTTTAATTTAATGTTATTAACAAATAAAAAGTTGCTAGCTATAATAAACTTATTTTGTTTTAAAATTATAAAATATAATATTAAGTTTAAAAATAAATACTTAAAAATTAATTAGCTATATTATAATACTTTAGTTTTTAAATTAAAGTTAAATTTTAAAAGTTTAAATATACTAAAGCTATATTTAAATAGTAATAATAGCAACATATATAATTAATTTTATTTTTTTTAGTAACTATAAATCTTTTGTTTATTATTATTTTATATAAGGTTTTAATTTTTAGTTTTATAAAGGTATATATTAAGTAAATAACTTAAAATATATAACTTAATAATTTTTTTTAATATATAAAAAGATTATAACAACTAAATTAATTTCTTTTATAATTTTAAATAATTTTAACTTTAAAAACTATTATAAGTTTTTTTAATTATTTAGTAATAGCATTTAAACTTTTAAATAGTTTTTAAGCAATAATTATATTTGCTTTTTAATAAATAAAAATTATATTATTAATATATATAAAAGTAGTACTTTTGCTTAAAATAGTAATAAAGTTTATAAAAAATAAGTTAATATTTTATATTTTTAATAGTTTTAATTAGTTTTTTATTATAACAAAAATAATTTTTTAAAAATTATATAAAGCTTAAAGTAGTTTAAAAACTATTAAGGTTTATAATGCTTAAATAGTATTTTTTATATATATTTTTTTTATTAAATATTGCGTTAATAAAATTTTTAATTATATTAAATATTAT
>CADCXB010000056.1:0-33104 GCA_902806585.1 Xylaria hypoxylon | reverse complement strand
GAAATGGATAGACTCACCCCATTAGCAAGTCCCGGTCATCACGAAAAGTCACTTCTGAAATGGGTAACTCCCTCGGGTCAGGGTCATGTCTCAAGAATAGCTTCTCAGCTCCCGGCGGAGACATTTACATAGTATAGCCTCAAAGAACATGGGACATTGAAAATTTTCTCCATCGCCTTTCAAATCGTTCCCCTTGATTAGTTCCCTGCATTACGCCACCCGAGCCCAGAGGACGCGGCCAACGGGAACTGTTTGATTTGTGAAATATCTTGTATACTCGGTTCTGGAGAATTGTAGAATAATAGTGGATAGTCAGGTAGCTCCACACACCACATATCCCTAAGGAGGTCAGAAGATTATGTCTTCCCCGGGTTTAAAGAAACCAACCAGCCAACCTTGTATTATACTAGAACCGAGAATCTCAGTCTCGTGTAGTCTACAGGACATGAGTAGATAAGCAACGTATTCATGACCCATAACCCTGGATACCTGGCCCCTTGGCGTTATCAACACTATCGCTAAGACCTCCGATGTATCCCTCACCCTAGGTCAAGGGGCCTACTCTACCCTACTCAGACTGAGCGAAAGAGAAGGTACTGAGTACCTGACTCGCCGGCGCTGTCTATCACTAGGACTTCGGTAAAGTTGCCTTTCTTGGTATATAGGTGACAAGCTCAGCCTTGGTTGCCTGAGCCTACCTCACAATAGAATTTGACCGCTCTTGTGTCTCTTCGATCTCGAATCCTTCACCTCTGAGTCTGATGCGTCACTTCGCTATTAGAGTTTTTATTTCACAAACCCTAGTGTATGCGCTTCTGACAAACGAAAGTTTTTCCTTGTACTCATAGGCGGATCCACGTTAGTCATTATCGGATCAGCAGCATGAAGCTTGACGCCTTTTCTCAGCCCATACCGCCTCGACCAAAGAGTCCACGTACACCACGGAGGTGGTTTGCATTTATCATCGGGATTCTTGTCCTCTTCTCTTACTACTGCTACTGGGGCACGGCCCCGAGAATAGTGGCCCCTTCTACTTTTGATCTACACCAAACACTGATCTCCGTTCCTTCTTATGAACATGTACGCAACTGGAGTGCTTACTATACGTCAGAGACACATGTTGCCGGTCAAGGCTGGAAGCAAGCGCAATGGACTCAAGCCAAGTGGAAGGAGTTCGGCGTCACAAATACTACCATTTCTTCCCACAATACTCAGCTCCCACTACCAACAAATAATCAGCGGATCACTCTGTTAGAGAATGACCGAGTCCTCTATGAGCCATCTTTGGTAGACGCCAACACCTCTGCTGGCTTCATACCCGCATACTTCGGCTTTTCAGTTAATGCCAACATCTCTGGATCTTACATCTTTTGCAACTTCGGCAGCGAGGAAGACTTTGAAACTCTCGCTGAACATAATGTTAGCCTCGCAGGAAATATTGGCATCATCAAGTTGGGTAATGCATCCCCATATGTGCGCGAGAAGAACTTGTCAATATTTCGTGCCCTCTCCGTCATCAACGCTGAAAGGGCGGGCTTAATTGGCGTGGTTCTATACACTGATCCCGGAAACGACGGCCATATTACTGAAGGTAACGGGTACAAGACATTTCCTGCTGGACCAGCGCGACCGCTGGAGGCAATTGAAAGAGGAGGTTTTGGTAATATTGGTAAGCAAACGACGGTTTTCTTCATGTTTGCATTGTCGATCAAGCATTGCTGACTAATATTATCTAGAGGACGAAAACAGGGATGCATTACCTAAAATTCCCTGCATACCCATGTCCTCTTTCGATGCGATCCAGCTCTTGAGCATGTTGAATGGCCATGGACCTTCAGCGAAAAGCTGGGTGATCGCTGGCAAGAGGGTGGCTTGGAATACTACGGGGTTGATTATAATGTGGGGCCATCGCCTCCTGGGTTCTCTCTACGCATCATCAACGATGCGGATATTCTAGATACCCAGGTTCATAACGTCATTGGCACAATTCCTGGTAAAACAGATGAGCTGGTCATCGTTGGCAACCATCGCGACGCCTGGGGCCCTGGCGCTGGAGATCCCGGTAGTGGTTCCGCTGCACTTAACGAGGTCGTTCGTAGCTTTGGTGTAGCCCTTCAGCAGGGCTGGCGCCCAGAGCGGACCATCATTTTCGCAAGTTTTGAAGGGGAAGAGTTTGCCCAAATTGGATCTCTACTCTGGGTTACTAAACATGTCGACTGGTTACGAACCTCCGCTGTTGCATATCTCAACGTTGTTGTTGCGGCATCGGGGAGCCATTTCCATGCCAAGGCCAGCCCGCTCCTATATTCAGCGATTCGTTCCGCAGCCGATCTTATACTGTCGCCGAATCAATCTTCGGCTGGTCAGTCAGTACGAGATGTCTGGGGAGGCAATATCACTCCAGCCGGTAGCGGCGATGCCAATCGTTTCATGTCCATCCCTTGTGTTTCGACGGTTGATTTCGGTTTCTCACCGGCTGTAGGAGAGCCTGTCTTCCCCTATCATACTGGCTTCGATAATTTCGAATGGATGGACCGATTCGGTGACCCTGGATGGAAATACCATGTCACTAGTGCGAAGTTATGGTCTCTCATGACGGCACACCTCGCAGAGCCTAGGGTGCTGAACATGAGCGTTACGGATTACGCATTAGCATTCCAGGGGTGGTTAGAGGAGTTTAAAACCCGCGACTTGTGGTCTCCGGAGGTTGATCTAAAGGTTATGATTGACTCAGTCGAACGACTATCTAGGGCTGCCAACCGTTTTGACAGCTTTGCCCGCTCCTTAAAAGAGTCTCAGTGTACTCTGTGGAATTTCTGGACTAAGTGTGGACAGAACCCTGCAATTAGTGGTGTAAACAAAGTTTACATCGCATTCGAACGACAGTTTTACTACGAACCGGGGTTGGATGGACACACTGATCATCACCATGTTTTGTTCACGCCGTCTGCCTGGCACAACACGCCGCTAGCTATGCCTGGACTGAGCAAGAGCTTACAGAAAGGAGACTGGAAGAACGCCCAGGTGAGACCCCTTTTTGCCGATATTTACAGAGTAATGGTGCTAACTAAAACAGAGATGGAGAGATATAATAACTGAGAAATTAAACAATGCAAGTCAATTATTAGAGGAACATTTGCAACGCGTAGAGAAATAACAGACTGCTGGTAATATCAGTTGGATAAGGTAGACTTTGCGATCATATTACAAGTAGCTCGCTGCAGTAAATGAATTTAATCTTCACGACAGATAATTCTGTTCTGTGACATTGGATATTTATTTATAGTCTGTGGGAAGAAACAGGGTGTAACTATGTCTTCTACTGCCTGAAATTGTGTCATTGGCATTGGTCGTGGATTAAGCAAAGAGCTATACAACATTTGTAGGCTCGGCTTAAAAGGCTGGTACTTGATGCTTATGTTAGTTCCCTAAAGCCCTCGGCTGTGTCGTTATCGCTTCTTTACTATTACTTTGCATACATATCTAGTACATAGGTAGATATGCCATGCCATGCTTTTGACTATTTCAATATGTTAATAGGCAATGCAGATCACTTATATCGGCAAAGGAAGCAGAGAGCCTATTTGGTTCTATTTGATATTGTGGCCCATGCGGATTAATTAATTGAAATCGATGTTCTCCTCTTTCGCTCAGTTGGACTCTATTCTAGCAGCTGAGCTACCAAGGAATACATCTTTTAATTCAATACTGTCAACTATATCTAGGCCACGATTTGAAGACTTATGTAATATTTGAATTTAGATCTTACTAGTTACCGGTCCTGGCGCACACCACAGCTATTGTGGCTAACGCAAACAATATCGCCTCGACCAAGAACGGCATTCCAATCCAAATATTTCCAAGATCTAGACCTGCATGGAAAATCCAAGCCAAAAACGGACCTCCCACAGAAATGGCACCATGTGATGCAATAGTTATGATAATAGATAGAAGACCCATGTATTTCGAACTTGCCAAAGTAGTCAAAAGCTACGTGCCGTGACTGTAAATGCGAATCCCAAAGCGGTCACGGTCTGTCCGAAGATAAGAGATGTCGGTGTTGAGGAGAAAAAATCAAGACAGACCCACATCCAAGCAAAGTTCCACTAGTAATAGTAATATACTTGTCAACTTGTGATGAAGGCATTCCCTTTCGCCTGAAATAATGTGAGATACTAGGAATGAGAGCAAATAGTACGATAATATTAATCCCAGCTCGTAAAGAAATGAGATAAGATGCCTACACATTAGGGATTAGTAATTGGTATATAGTCTGATATATGTGCAGTGGATCACTAATTACCTTTGCATAATCCCAATGAAACTTGATAGAACTGTACTGGAGCAGTATATCCGACGATTCCCGACTTATTTGACTCAGGAAAAAGGCAATAAGCAATAGTACAACATCCTTTGTAATCCACGCAATAGCTCCACCTAGATCTGCGATGACTTGGCTAACTCGATCTGGTACATTTGTCTGTGGTAAAGGGGACCCGGTTGGTGAACATTGATCATTCGTAGGTAAATTCTTAAGCTGTTTCGTGTTCCTATACTTGATCGTGGTACCAATGGTAACAACGGTGAATCCAAGCCGTATTCCTATAGCGCTTAGAACTGGGATCCACGGGTTCAGGGCTATGAATGCACCACCCAATGGGGTGGAAATCATATCAGATATAAGAAAGCCTCCATATATCAGAGAAAAGGCAGTCGTACTAAGTGAAATTCCGTCAGTTTCATGAGATAGTGTACAATGATATATATCCTACCGCTGGTGTGGGTGACACGCATCACTAATGATTGCGTAGCACATGGAGACGACCGTCGCAGGACCTCCACCGAGGATAGTGAATACTCCAGAGAACCATACTGCCCTGAGAGGGAACACTTGTGGCAATGCACAAACTATTGCGGTCCAAGTTTCGTTGAGAAGAACTCCGCACAAAGCCAGACTCAGCACTTTACTGCGTCCGATGCGGTCTGCGAGGAAGCCATATGGAATTGAGAGTACCAAACCTGTGCCGGACACATTAGCAAGGCCAAAGGTAGTCCTATCACAAGAAAGAAGTCTCGCTTACCAGGAACCATGCTAAATGTTCTCTTCCACCCATTAATGCGAGCCAATTCACTCTGAACTGGTTCGATCCTGCAGTCAATCACAGCCGCGATGTCTTGCCTGTCCGCGTAATATTGGCGACAAATTATATCCTCAAAGATCGCCATCCGCGGCGCCATGGCTATCAAATTGGTGAATTCGGCCATCATAAGCAAAACACTAATAGCAATTGTGACTTTAACAGCGACCCGCGTAGAGGATTGATTTTCGTCATCAGAATCGTCTTGGTTGCTCCGATGTCGACCTAACCTCGGCAAGAGAGACGCTCTTTCAGCGGCTTCTCTACCATATGGTATATCATCCTCTGGCGCATCATCGACCATCCGGTCGTGTGCTAGTTCTAAGCTATTTGGCTTTGTTAAAGCCATAGATAGGTAGGATATTTTGTATCGGTGGTTGTTCCCACGTTTAGACAAGGTTAGATTGTATTACACGTTGTAAGCAAAGCTGATAGCGCGCTGATACGAGAAACGCGAGAAAAGGTATTCGGCAGCGTCAAGGTATACCACGTCAGCAATCCTTTTCTTTTTGTCGTGCAAGATATCCCGTTTGAAGTGGGCACACCGGAATGTTTGGAATGAGCATGCGATATTCTACCAAGAGCGAAATATGCCTTTCGCTGGAACGGAAACAACGCGGTCGTTAGCAATGAATCCATAATATTAGTCAGGCTCCGGATTTAGGTGTAATCTGCTGCACCCTGAAGCTGACGTATTGATCTGTTGCATGGGGTGGTTATTAGCCTTATCTCCATTTTGGTTAGGCTGACGGCACTATTATTATTCGTACCCCTTGATTGATTAATAATGGACCCGTCACCGTGAGCATATCATTCTGTCTATCCAGGATCATTCGGGTTCACAACGTACGCTATCCCTTACACACATTCAGAACTGGGGAATAGATATTGAGCCAAGCATCCAGGATTATCTTAATGTTTTTCTTTTCTTTGAAGAGAGCGGTGTGAAAATGATACTTCGGTCCCGACAAAAGGAGATGAACGACTAGAGGAATAGCTAAGAGTGGGGAGTTAAGGGCGAGGCGGATCTTGATCCTTGTAAGGACCGGTCTATAAATTATACATCGTAGTTCCCAACCATTTTCATCCTAATTAGTATAGGACTGTAGCAGCACGGTGACAAAATCCTGGTTCTTGAGTAAGCAACTTTATAACTTGTAGACATCAAAATGCAATTCTATTTCATTCATTTAACCAGGTTACTAGCTGTTGAAGAAAGCCTACCCAGGAAGGGACCAAACAGCTATCATCAAGAACCGTTCAGCACACCATGATCATGGAGGTTCAACCTACAACCATTCGTTTCGGCATAAAGCACATGGACACGTCGCTGGATCAAAATCTATTTGAAAAGCTGGTGGCCTCGTTAACAGAGACGCTGGGCCCATCATCTGGCCTGACAGCAGACGATGTTAACGTAGCCTCACTGATGCTTTCAATGAAGCTTTATGATAGTCAGGAATGTGACTGGGCAAAGTACGCCTTTGGTGACAGTGACACAAACTACACAAGGAACCTAATCGACGAGGGGAACGGCAAAAGCAATTTGGTATGTGTATTACATTGAAGGTCAAGTCATTCCAGTTCCATTGTTGACGAGTGCGTTAATATAGCTTGTGCTTGTATGGTCTCCGGGCAAGGGCAGCCCAATTCATGATCATGGTAACGCCCACTGTTTGATGAAGATCCTCAGGGGAAACTTGACAGAGACGCGATATGCCTTTCCACAGCATGAACATAGTCATCCTCTGGATATAATCTCGGAAAAGACTTACGTCGAGAACGAGGTCGTATACATAGCCGATCAGCTTGGAATACACCGGATGTTTAACAAAAGCAGCAGCGACTTCGCTGTGTCACTTCATTGTAAGCCTGACGCAAAGCTCAGACACTCTTCATTTAATACGCATACTGATCTCATTGGATCTAGTATATACTCCTCCCCATGTAGCCAGGAAAGGGTGCTGTGTTTTTGATGAAAGGACAGGAAGTAGGAATCATGTTCCAGGCCCTTCATATTATTCAGCCTATGGTAGGCTCTTAGAGCAGGGAAACTAGATGTGTCTTGCTATTCCGAAACTCAGTGTTGGTTGTTAGAGCGTTCGACTTAGATGCTACCAGCAATTTAAAGTTGCTAGCTCATTTCTTTCTAATGCTATGTATACTATCAGTCGCAGGTAACAATTCTGATCAGAATAACAACCCATTCCAAAGCGTGCCAATGAATACCTATCGCAGGGGATCCAACTCTATCCGTAGCAAAGCAGACGGCCCGATTGAAGTCATTTGTACAGAGTACTCCGTATGGGGAACCCCGTCAACAGGAATCACGCTACCAGATATGTATGAGGCAACTTCGAAACAACTAAATTCTCACATGGTTGCTAGTAGAATTAGTAAAGCCTAATATCATACTTGTGAATGACATCGTGATGGATGTCTTAGTGCTTACCCTCAGGGCTCGAGGCGAGTTGCTGCGGGTGCGGAGTGATGACTGGACCTTTAGTAGCCCCCAAGATTGAAATTCCAATGTTCAAAGTCACTACCTATTCTTCATCTTACGTAGTATCGGGTAAAGGAATTTACGCCCTGTCAGATAGCGGCGAGGGCCCAATTTTAGCGTCGTATATCCTCCCGAAATCTGCTGAAGTATCTCCCGGAGCGGCTCAGAACGGCCCCGAGGACGAATTGCACTAATTGCGGTGAAGAACCTTTAACCCTAGATTGCAGTAGCGCGATGCCTACTCTACTGGACAAGTGTCATATTAACACCGCTTATTCTGGAAGAGGTATAGAAAAGATATACGAGGTGATTACGGAGTATTCAGTTCAGGTTTGAATTGTTTACTGATTAATAATTATAGCTAGCGAAATGAGGGAATCACCACACACCCTCCCTCCACAAAAAACATCATGATTACATTAATAACATAACAAGGGACTGTATCTACCTTATCTTACTCATAATACTGAAAATATTTTATATATCTACTTTTGTATATATTCTTTTATTGAATACCCTGTATTATCCATCTATTTCTTTAAGGCGGCATCACCACCAGGTAGAGAAGTGAACAGTCACATCTCCTCCGTATCCTTAGGGAAAAAATGATTCTCACCTTATTCGCTGTTGTAGTCGTTCTGGTGCTGGTAGCATTTGTGCGCTATCATTTCCAGGACGATTCTAAATCTCGTTCACCAGGGATTGGGCTAGAAGACTTGAAAGCATTAAATATAAAGCATGATGTCCATTCGGCATTCATGACGTTGGTCAACGATGAAGGCGCCGGATCATGGCCACCAAGGGCCACTCATGACGGATTTCCGCCGGCTCTCCGCCCCTACAGGCAGATTTATGCTGCAATGGCGCCATTTCTTGCGACTGCCAACCCATCTCTTGACGATGAGTACAATAGAATACGTTGTCAAGAGTTTCGCTCGCGTATGCAGGCTCTGCTCACCGAGAAGGTTGATATTCAGGCGGCCCGAAGTACACTAGAAATCGTTCAGTCTGGCAATTGGGATGCCTTCCCACGTGACGCTTATAATGGCTTCTACTCGTGTATTGCTTGCTTGCGCCACGCTTATCGGTAAGTGGAAGCCTTCAATCAAATACCATAGCTATCATCCTCGTTAATATCAGGTCCTGTGTGCAGATGGGCAACAAACCCAGTTGTAAAGGTCGCACAAGATGAAAAGAAACTTTGCTTCCCTTTTGAGTTGGATATGCCATGGTCCTATTTACAGCGCAGATTCAACATCACATCTCCATGCGGGAATGTTATGTCAAACGCTATTTGCAACCTTGATCCGCAAGGGCAGATCGTATACCCAATAAACGAAGGCATGTCTGATGTGGTAAGAAGCACAGAGCTCGCCTGGTGTCGCTTATTCTACGATATGGAATCAATGGTAAGTAATCTTCCTACATACTTTAGTATACTTGCTCTTACACAGATAGGCTATTCCGATTTACTGTGCCATGATTCAAGCTATCATTGCCTTTGAACGGGGCGACAAGAATTTGTGCCTTACTTATATTAATACAGGTTTTATCAACCTACGCAGGGTCATGCAATTTGTGTACGAGAAGATGAACGATCCTAATATAGCACGAGCAGCCTGGGTGAGGCATGTATCAGGAATTCACAGCTGGGGATTAACACTTGAAACTGATGATCCTCCTGTCGAGTACGGTGGTTTATCCGGAAGCCAGGCTCTCCTCTTCATGGCAGTTGATGCATTTCTAGGAATCAATCGCTACCACTCAGACAGTGAGCTAAAGATGGATGTCTCTGGAAATATGAGAGATGTAGCTGCAACCTTCCGCAGATACTCTTTCCGAAAACAACTCTCAGAGAAATCTGAGTATGATATTGCTATAGAAAATTCCCTTAAACGCATGGTCAACCAGCTACGAGTAAGTCAATAAATCGCTTATTGAAAATCTTATGTTTACTCGAAAGACTTACCAAAACAAAATCGAATAGTCATTCAGGGCTGTTCATAAGGTTCGAGCAGTTCGTTATCTCTCAGCCCCTGCCCCTGAGCGACTCCCGATGACAGCGGCGCTCTCTGTTCTGCCTAGCCAAGGAGAAGAGAAACTGGCCGTCGAGTCTTATAAATCTATTGACGGAATGTTGACCAAGAGGTTGAATGAGACAGTTTAATGCTATACAATAGAAAGTCAAAGCTGGTTGTTTACACCATGGTTCCGTAAGGAAAATGAGAGTTGAGGAGGATTTGTGGCTAGAAATATCTTCGGAAGTATTTGTTTACGTATATTGTATTGAAGGCCAGGGTTAGATAAATATAAAATTGCGACAAATCTTGCCTCATCACTGAGTTGATGTGAGATATATGAAGATTTTCCAGTCACAATACTTTCTCTACATGAGCGCCTCATAAAGAAGGGGTCGGTCACCAGGTGAGTCTCTATTAAACAGTGTCTGAGTTGGTACACTTCAATATCACCGTGCAAAGTGAATAGCGCTTTAACACACTGCATTACGCGTTTCTGTTGATAAATAAGAAAATGAAACTGTCGTATTTAAATTAGAGTCATGAAGACTCTTAGCTGAAATCTAAAGACTACGCTTGAATTATGCGGTTTCAAGCACAGGCATTCCGTAGAATTCGACATCGGGCGGCGGATTGTCCACGGAAAACCAGTCTCTGCCACAGTCACCAGCATAAAAGAAGTCCTCAATAACCTGTCTTTTGATGGGCTTTCCTGTGGCTGTATCTGGTAGTTCCTCTTCAGGCCCAAGAATTCGCAGAACAGTAGGCTGCATTGTGACGTCTAGATCAGCCGGAAGATCTGCTCTGATCCGAGCCAACGTAACCTTCTTCACCCCAGCGACATCTTTGAGTCTGACAACAGCACCGCATAACTGCTTCTTTTCTTCCACGGGTACGGCGACAACACAGGCGGCAGCAATGTAAGGCAGTCTCAACAAGCAACGTTCCACCTTGAGTGTTGAAATTCGGGAGCTGCCAAAAACAATGTCTACAAGAAAGAAAATAGAAATTTAGCTTTTCAAATGAACATCCCAACACTAAAATTTGAAGATACTCACAGTCATCTCGCTCGCGACCGTGCAAGAGCACCTCGCCGTCTTTCAGCTCAGCAATGTCTCCGGTTTTATAGTATCCCTGCTCATCGAGGACTGCCCGTGTCGCCTCTTCATTACCAAGATAACTGAATCTCGGTTAGTTCAAAAGATAATGTCTTGAAGAATATGAAAGATTTTAAGACCCTCACCCCAGAAACCTGTTGGGAGACTTTATGAGCAACCTGCCATATGTTCCCTCTGACAATTTCATTTTAATACCAGGCGCAAGTTTTCCAACGGAGCCCTAGTGCAGGAGGAGTCAGTAAATATAGAGAGCAGGAAATGTTCAAGCAGTTACTCACATATGTTTTGGTCAATCCCATCGTTACTACATCCGCCAGTTCGCTAGCCCCGTATCGATTCTGCAGTGGAAGCCCGATCACTGCTTCCCAAAAGTCTACAGTCGGTTGATCGACCAACCCACCAATGCAGAAGAAGAAACTTAGCCACTTAAAATGCACTGAAAATGTCTCCCGTTTTTCTTTTGTGAGTTCCTCGTGACCTAACAGGATGTCTTTCATACCCCGAAGAAGTGCTGGATTGAAGATAAAGTAAGTAATCCGATTGTGCATGAAGATCTCAAGTACGTCTTTGGAACTGGCCGGACATTCGAGGGCGAAGACCTTTTGCCGAGGGCTATGGTTTCAACGGTATTCTTCGCACCACCGAGCCAGTGGCTCTCGTTGTAATTGACCGCGGTACCGCCTTCTTCCTCAAGCGGCCCAGATGTCAGATGTACTGGGTGATATGTGAGGCATGTTCTTCGGATCACGACACCCTTGAGTAACCAGTGGTGCCTGATGTCATGCACACAAACCCTGGACCATTTGGGTCCAAATAGAGAGCTTCATCAATACTGATATTGATTGCCGGCATAGAAGGCGAATTGCATACAACAGGTAACGTGACTAAGGACTTTCCCTCAGTCTTTTCTACGTAGGCACGTAGTCGTTCGAGCTCTGCAGTACAGCCTCTGTCAAACAATACACAGTTTGCTGTTGCGCTGGAGACAACAGAAGCCTGTCTCTCAACGACTGCTCTAGGATCTGGTCTCGGATTAGCATTTATTTCTTATTCTCGTGATCGGGGTCTGGGTTACCTAGTGGCACATAAGCTCCTCCCAATGCTCTGACGGCAAAGAAAGCGACAACATACTCATAGCCGGTTCGTGTGAGAGCTGTGACGTATACGGATTGCTCATGAAGGAGACCCCTTTCATCGAAATCAGAGGCCGGCAATAAAGACTTGAGTTGATCGCGAGTCTTTAAGACGTCACCCAAAAGCTCTGGGTACGTCTTCTCGAAACCGACAAAGTCCTTGATTATGACGTGTGAGTCCGAGACACGCTTAGCGGCCTTAAGCAGCTTGACAAGAACTGGGTCATTGGGAAAACGAGGAGCCGTCTGTGCCATTTTGAACTTGACTTGTTATTTTCCACAAGATGTTAAAAAAGATTGTCACGTTGAAAAGAGTTTCTTTACGCACGACAAGAGATGTTTCTCTTCTTTGATAGATTTGCGAGATTGAAGGTGTGAGTAACCTGGTTTTCTTACTAGTCTACTCCGTAGGTTCCCACTCTACTTGGTGTGATGGGTAAGTTCAGTATGCTAAACGGACACGGGTGCGATTAGGTAAGCAGGGTGGTCAAAATTCTCAGCTAGTTGCTTATTACTGTAGTTGTACCTAGCCTAGGATTTGATGTAATTACTAATGTTGTCATGTGGGAGTTCAATTTTGCTATGTGATATTGGAAGCCGAAGTGTCCTCGCTAGTATGTACTATGAGTATGTACTATGTATCGTAACCCAAGTCTTCCACATGGGGTTGGTATAGTGTAAGCCCGGCACTTAGGTACATGACAGATTAAAAAACTTTTAATACTCATGTTGTTATATGTGGCTTGCGGCGTACACCAGTACGCTAATAGAGAGACTCTAGCGCTCAAAAAGGTTATCAGCGCGTAGGAGGGATTTGCAACCACCGTCAAACCCCACACTACCGGGTACTCGGTCAGTCTGCTCGGTGCTTATTCTAGAAGTACACCGTATGCGGACTATGCGGATCATAAAAGGTACCTGACAAGGGCCGACACCGCGGGGGCGGAGGCAATGTCGGGACTTTTATGCATATTAGATAGATTTACAGAGCTAGCAGGGTACCAATGTAACAATAATATTCACCCCCTAATATGGGTGTCTACGTAGTGTATAGCCCTCGTCTAACCCCTGTTCTTTAATTGGACCATAACAGTCTTATAAACAGCAAGTATCGAGCCGAACCATCGGAGGTAGGCAATCTGACCTGGTTTAAGGGTCCCTTGCTAGCGGATAGCATCCTCCATGGACTAGGGTCGACTAAACCAGGGCTTAAACTCCTTATGTTCTTGACCCGGACTTGTTGTTCAACAACAGAGAAACTGTTCGTTACAGAGACACGTCAGCCTCAGGCTATGTGGCAAACTGGAATCTGACCGCTATTTCATCTTACAAGTACATGCCGTGTACTCCGTACTTTGTCCTTTTTGACAGACGGAAGCTTCCCCTTGTAGGCAGGTATGGGCTGACCTGTGCATTAGTTGGGACCTTTATCTTCCGAACTCTGCAATGTACACCACTTGCTAGACGAATCATGGTCCTTATGTATATAACCGTTATTCTGCATTATATAAGATTGTACAGAGCGTTGTAGAATAGTTTTGCATGTGTCGCAGCTTTTCCATGGCCAGAGCCGGTATTAATCATGAATTCTTCAGAAGTATTTGAGCATATCCCCAAAGCGATAACGCAGCCCTTGCCTTACTTGCAGCAAATCAATTTATCGGAACTTGCAACTTCAAGTGTTGTCCGACAGCTATTAGCATGCCTAGTAACAATATGTTGTGCTTTGTTCTTACGATCCAAGCCGGTCTCTCAGTTTCCGGGACCAGCTGCTTGGCCTATCATCGGAAATCTGGCCTCAATCTACCACTGCCATGCTGAGAGGCAGTTTTCGGAGTGGGCAAAAGTGTACGGGGACGTCATTCAAGTGAAATTTGGATACATGAGAATTATTGTCGTCAACTCCGCAGCAGCAGCAAACGAGATATTTGCAGGAAGTGCTACTACAGCTTTATCATCAAGGCCTGTTTTCCATACATTCCATCATGTACGTTGCCTATTTGTCCCCCCTACCATTTATTCTGTATCTCAAGCAATTCTAATTACTTGGATTATTAGATTATTGCCGGTACACTAGGTACAACCATTGGTACTGCCGGGTTTGGCGATGCTCTCAAGAAGGGCCGAAAAGCCACGGCATCGGAGCTGAGCAAGCCTGCCGTTAAGGCAAATTTGGGCAAGATTGACCTCGAAACCCGACATTTTCTCCAAGAACTTCTAGTCTACGGTAGCGAAGGCCAGCATCCGGTGCTAGTTTCAAAGCCTATTAAAAGACTAACACTAAGTCTTTCACTTTCGATCTGTTATGGTCGGCGGGTGTACCTTGGTGACCCTCTCACTCACGATATCATCGAAGTCGAAGACGAAATTCTCAAGTTTCGAAGTATGACAGACAATCTTCAGGACTACATCTCGTTATTTCGTGTATGGCCGTTGAATTCATATTCTGGTAAAGCGGTAGAACTACGGAAACGTCGCGACGCGTACGTTCTTAGGCTGAACCAAGAAATCGAAGCTAAACTCCAGGCGCCCGGAAGTCACCAAGACTGTCTTTATGCGAAGAATATGGCAAGCCCTCATCCACTCCCAGCCAAAGAACTTTCTACGGTGCTGCTGACTTTCCTGTCCGGGGGGTTAGCAACAGCAAGCAGTACAATACACTGGAGCTTAACACTTCTTGCAACACGACCAGATATTCAGGATACTGCATATAAGGCAATAAGGAATGTTTATGCGACTGATAATCAGCTTTTTAAAGCATGTATGCTGGATACAGAAGAGATTCCTTATATATCTGCTTTAGTCCGTGAATCTCTAAGGTCTGTGTTGCCTTTACCTAGATTTTATTTGCAGTGATTTTGTTAACTGTCTACAGATATTACACGCCTTCTAGATTAGCACTCCCACGGCTAACAGTCCAAGCCTTCCAACACAAAGGCAGAATTATTCCCGAAGGGACCACAGTCATATTAAATACGTTCGCGTGCAACATGGGCAAGTACTGTTACCTGTCTGCTGACCGTAATTAAGCTTTCTAACTGTTACTATTCTACATTAGACCCCAATCTATTTGAAGATCCCGAAACCTTTCGCCCCGAGAGGTGGCTTGAGTACCCTGATTTGCCAATTTTCAGTTACGGCTTGGGCTACCGCATGTGTGCGGGTTACACACTCGCAAATCGAGAGATATATATTCTCTTGGCTCGAATTATTGCCCTGTACGAAATTGGCCCAAGCCCTGACACTGACGCCAATCATATCAGTGGTTGTGCTGATCCTGCTCATCAGGCCATGGCTCCCAAAAACTCAGGGCTCTACTTTCGTCCTCGCGACGTCAATAATATTAAGAACGTCTTGGCGCAGGGTCATGATGATATTATGTAACATTCACAAATACTATGGCTGGTTCTTATCGTATCCTGGATACCGGGTCCTAATGCTACCCTAAGGTTACACTTGTACATCACCATTCTTACCAACTAACACGTGGTACCGTTGCAAAGGATTGTAGCATTTTTATTTCGTCCCGTTGTGGTGGGTTGATGTCGGGGTCGTCAGTCAGGCTGGTTCGTAGCATCAACGTTCCCGTCGAACACCCCTGCCAGTGGCTCGCGGGGTGTGTCTATCCACTTCAAATAAACCCACCTCTCTTACTTTAGAGCACACACCTGAGGTAGACTTAGACCTCAGGTAAGGTGGAAGATGCGAACTTACCTAGTAACGAAAATATTTTGTGGTTTCAGAAGAAATAGGTCAGGTAGACACCCTGAATTCGTTTTGCTTCTCCATCACCAATACCACTCTTATTATACCAGCTAGCTTCTTGGTACACAATACATATTTTTTTGGTTTATGAGTGATATAGTAGGTGTACTGTATTATATATTGTGCATTAAGTCTTAAGGAACAAGTCTAGTCTAGTACAGTGAGGTAGTACCTTTTGTTAGATATAAGCGATGTCATGTAGGTTGGTTCAATTAATGTATTTATATATGTTGTTGTTGTGTATTACGTGTAATCATGACCGCATATCTGGTGTAAAACCTAAATATGACTAACCTAATAGGGTATCTAGAGGTACACCCCTTTATCGCTAGTGATTTAACCTAATATAGTATTATCCCTTATATTTAACATACCCTTTTAAGAATCACCTTTTAAAAAAGAATTTTTATATTTAACTATTAATTATTTATTAATTTAATTTTCTTTTAATTAAAAAGTTTTTTAATAGATTTTAATTATTATTATAAAAAAAGCTTTTATAATTAAAAAAAGTTTAAAATATTAATAACTTTTTAGGCTTTGCTTTTTATATCAAATAATTTAAATATACTGCTTTTTAAAAGGTAAAAGCACTTAGAAATATAGTTATATTAAACCTAAAGATATAACGCAAAGTGTAACAAACCTAATAATATTAAATAATAGCGCAAAAAAGTTAAAATAGTCTTTATACTACTTAATTATAGGCTTTAGCATTAAAAAGTTGCTTTAATAGCAAAATAACAGCAAAGTAAACAAAGAAATAAAGCAAAAAAAATAAAATAAAAAAATAAATATAATTTTTAGTAATTTTTATTAATTAAAAAAAATTTCTAGATATAAAAGCACTAGTAAAAATATACTAAAAGCTTAATAAAAAACTTTTTATTAAAGCATAAAAAAAAAAAAAAAGCTTAAAATAATTTAGTTATTAAATAAAATATTAATAAACTATATATAATAATATATAAATTAAAAAAGGTAATATATTTATTGCTAATTAAATTTAAATAATTATAATATTAATTATAAGCTACTTAATAATTAGCCTTTTAGCGCCTTTAAATTATATAATACTTTTTATTTAATATAACTATAAAGTTTTAATATAAGCTAAATTAAACTTAGCTTTTATAATATATATAACTAAAAAATAGTAAAAGTAATAAATATAGCTATTAAAACAATAAAAGTAATTATATTAAAAAACTATTAAGTAAAAATATAGTAATTATATTTAAAAAAAAAAATATAATATAAACAAGCTAATTTATAAATAAAATAAGCTTTTAATAAAAATATAATAAAAACTAAAAAACTATATAATAATTATAAAAAGCATTAATATAAAAATATTTTAAAGTGCGTATATAAACCTAGTAAATTTTTTTTAAAATATTTATAAATAAAATAAAGCTAATATAAGCAAAATATACTTAATTTTAATAACTAACTTAAAAGTTATTATATTAGCTTATTAATATATTATATTAATATAAAAACTATAAAGACTTTATATTAAAAAAGCTATATAAAAAGTAATAATATATAATTATAAGCTATTTTTAAAAATAAAAATTATATAATACTTTAAATATTATAAGTTTAAATATATAAAAAGTTTTATAAAAATAAAAGCAAAAGCTTTTTATATAGCAATATAATATATAAAAGCAAAAAAAAAAAGTATTTAATTTAAAAGAAATTTAAATTAAAAATAATAAAATATATAAATTATAAAAAAAACTATTTAGCTTTTTTAAAAAAGTATAAAGTTTTTTAAAGTTAAATTAAAATAATATAAAAAATATATTAATATTAGCTAATATAATTTTATATTTAAAATAAATATAAATAAATAAACTAAAACTAAAGTAATTAATAAAAAGTTTAACTTTAAAAACAACTAATATTTAACTTAATTATAAAAAAACTAAAATTATACTAATTAATAATACTAAAAATAATTTAGTTAATAATACTAAAGCTTAATTATTTTAAAGCAATAAATATAACTTTAATAGCTTTAAAAGCTAAAATATAAGCTTTTTTTTTTAAAGAAGCTAATATACTTAAATTAAATTTAAAGAGGCCTTTTTTCTTTTTTGCTTTAAAAGCGCAACCAAACCTAAATCACAAAAAAAATACTTTTATTTTAAGCTAATAAAACTTAACGCTTTATTTTAAAATATTATAAAATTAAAAATATATATAGTAATAACTTTTAAATTATTAAAAAAATATAATATAATAATATTATAAAAATTATTATTATAAAAAAATAAAAAATAAAGCTTTTTTAATTATATTATTTAAAATTAAGCTAATATAATATAATATATATTAATTTTAAATATATAGTATTATATATTAATAAATAAATTATAAATAATTTATAAGTAAAAAAAACTAAATATAATTAAATAAAAACAACTTTTTTTAGTAAATAAAAAAACTAATTATTATATAATTAATATATATAAAGCTAAATTTAAATAAAAATAAAATAAGTTTAATAATTAAGCTTAAAAAAAGTAAACTAAAAGTAAAATATAGTTATAAAAGATATAAATATATACTTATTATTATAAAAAAAAAAAAAACTTTAATATATTATAAAAATCTTAAGCTTAATAAAAGCTTAGAAATTAACTTTTAAATGTTATATAATAGTATTATAAAAAAAAAGCAAAAACTACTAAAAATAAAAAAAATAATATAATTAACTTAATATAAGCTAATAAAAACTTTTAATAAAAATATTTAAAAGCTTAAAATAAATAAAATTTAATTATATTTTTAAAGCTTTTAAATTTATAATAAAAAAACCTAATATTAAGCTTTTAGCTACTTAAAACTAAAGCTAAAAATATTAAATAAAGCACTAATAATAATTAAAGCGTTTAAATTATAAATATTAAAAGTTTTAATATAATAATAAATATAAATAAATATATTAAATATTTAATAATAAAACTAATTAAAATAATAAATATAATAGCTTTATAATAGTTTTAAAAGGTTTAAAAAACTATAAAAAAAGCTAAAAAAAAAGAAAAAAAATGCTATAAAACTATATTTTAATATTAAAAAAAAAAGGCAATTAAAATAAAAATAAAATAAAAGCAAATTATTTATAAAAAATAATAAAAATAGTAGTAATAAAGTATAATAAAAACCTTAAAAAATAATTTAAAACTTTAAACCTTAAAAAAGTAGGCGCGCTTTAAAAACTAAGCTTTTTTAGCAAAAAAAAATCTTTTAAACTTTAAAAAAAAAAAAAAAAATAATTATTTATATAAAAAAAATAAAAGTACTAGCAACTAAGTTTTTTTTACTTTAAAAATTAACTTATTAAATTTAAAAAAGCAAAAAAAGCTTATAAAATACCTGTTTAAAATATAAAAAAAAATTAAAATAAAAAAAATTAAAAAAATTTTAAAAAAAGCTAAACTTTAAAAAGCGTTAAAAAATAATTTTTTATTAATAAAATTTTTAAAAGTATATAAGCAAAAAGTTATAAAAACAATAATAATATTAGCTTAATAAAATTTTATATATAAATATTACTTAAAATAGTTTTAAAATATAATTATAATAATTTTAATAAAACTAAAAAAAATTTTAAAAAAGCTTAAAAAATTTAATAATTATAAGCTAATTTTATTATTTAATATAATAAGCAAAATAATTAAAAAAATAATAAGTATATATATTTTAGTTATAATAAAAAGGTTTATATTATTATTAAAAAAGTAAATAAAAAATAAATTATAAAAATTTATAAAACTAGTAATTAAAGTTATAATAAAAATAATTTATAGTAGCTAAAAATATAATTTAATATTAATATTATTATAACTAAATATTTTAAAAGCTTTTAATATAATAAACTATATAAAGCTATTAAAAGTATTATAAAAAAAGGCTTTTTTTAATAAATTTAAAACTAACTTTAAAGCTATTTTATAAAATAAATAATAATATTATTATTTAATAGTAAAAATATAGCAAAAAAAGCTTTAATTATAAATATATTATAAAAATCTTTATTATTATTAATATTATTTTTATTATATATAGCTACTTTATATAAAAAATTAATAAAAAAAAAACTAGTTATAATAAAGTTTATAAATAATATAAATTTTATAATAATAAAGCTAAATATAAAAAAAAACTATAAGCGTTTAATATAAGTATATATAAAGTATAAAAGCTAAGTATTATAATATAAAATAAATTTTAATTTAATAAAAAATAAATTAATATACTTTATAAAATAATATAAAGTTAATTTTGTTTTAATTTAGCTAAAAAATATATAAATTAAACCAAAAAAAAGTATACGCTTTTTAAAAGTATAGCTAAATTATAAACTAAAATAATATTACTACTTAAAAAAACTTTAATAAAAACTTAAACGCTAAAATTTTATTTTAATAAAATTAGCTATTATTATATAAAAATATAATATACTTAAAGTAAAAAAAATCTATATAAAAATAATTTAAAATATAATTATATATAGTTTATTTATATAATATAAGCTTAATAAAAACTAAGTAAAAAAAATAGCAAAAAATTTAACTAAAAAATAATTAAAATACTTTAAAGTAATTAAAAAAGTATATAAAATAACTTTAATTTACTTTTTAAAATTAAAATTAAGCTGCTTTTTTTTTTATATCTATTTAAATATTAAGTTATATAATTTTAAAAGTAAGTTAATAATTTTAAGCAAAAAAAAAACTATTTAAAAAAAAGTTAAATATTTAGTTTTAAAAAAAAATATAATTAAAAATAAAAACAAAAAGTAAATAAAGTAAAAACAAATAAAATTACTACTAAAAAAAACCTAGTAAAATATATAATAAATAATTAAAAATAACATAAAAAAAAAAAAGTAAGTAAAAAAATAATAAAGCTAAAATATAATAAAAAAAGCTTTAAAAAATATTAGCTAAAAAAATAAAATAAAGCTAATAATAAAGTAAAAAAAAGCTAAAACCTAATAATATTAGCTTTAACAATAAAAAAACTACTAAAAAAAACTAAAAAAACTTATTTAATAAATATAACAAACTTTTACTATAAACTTTAAAAATATAAAGCTTTAGCTTTATTATAAATTTATATAAAGATATTAAAGTTAAAAGCTTTTTTTTTTTAAAAAAAAGTACTAAATATAGCTACGCTTTTTTATAACTATATAAAAAACAAAAAAATAGCGCTATATAAATTTTTATATTACTTAAAATTTAAAAAAAAAAAAATTAACTTAGTTATTTAGCTTTATAGCTTTTTTATTACTAGCTTAAATTATAATTAAATTATAAGCAGCTTAAAAATAGCTTATAAAATAATATATTAATTTTTAACTTAAAGCTTATTACTTATATATAAAATAACTTAAATATTAGCAAAAAATAAAAAGGTATAATAAAAACAAAAAAAAATAAGTTTTAAAAACAATATAATAATAAATTATAGCTAATAATATATTAATAGCAACTAGCAAAATAAAAAAACGCAAAGCTTAAAAAGCCGCACCTTTTTTTATTTTTATTTTTTTTATTTTTTTTTTTATTTTTTATTTCTTTAACTAAAAAACTACTAAAGCGCAATAAAGCTTTTAATTAAAAATTTATAGCAAAACCATAAATATTTTAAAATTATTTCAACTAAAAAGCAAAAGGTTTTTGCTTAAGTTTTCTGGTTTTATTTTTAATTATTAAAAAACAAGCATACTAAATACTTAATATATTTAAATCAAGGTTTAAATAGTATTATATAAGCATAATAAAATATAACTAATAATAATAATAATAATTATTATTATATATTTTTTAAAGTTTTTTTTGTTTTTAAAACTTTTTAATATTAATAAAGCTTAGTTATATTAAAAAAGTTTTTTATTTTTTTTTTAAAAGTGCTTTAGTTAAACTATTTGCAATTATATTATTTATAAAAATATATTTTACTTATAAAGTTTAATTTAAAACTTTTTAACGTAACTAATAATTATAAATATTAATATAATAAAATTTAATTTAAAAAATAATAATATTTTTAATTATTAAACTAATAATTTACTAATTATTATATTAAATTTAAATTTATTTGTTATTTAATACAATACCTAATTTTTTAATTAATTAATTAATAAATATAGCTTTTTTAATAGCTTATATAAAAGTAAATAACTTAGCTTTTATAGTTAATATAATAATAATATTTTATTTATTAATTTTTTATTTAATAACTTTACTAAATAATATTATTATATAAGCTTAAAAACTTTTTTAATTAATAATATTATTAGTAAATAAAAAGTTGTTAATTATAATAAACTTATTTTTATTTTTAAATTATAAAGTATAATATTAAGTTTAAAGTAAGTATTTAAAAAGTTAATTAGCTATATTATAATATTTTAGTTTTAAATTAAAGTTAAATTTTAAAAGTTTAAATATATTAAAAGCTATATTTAAATAAGTAATAATAGCAATATATATAATTAATTTTTTTTTTTTTTAATAGCTATAAATTTTTTATTTTATTATTATTTTATTATAAAGTTTTAATTTTTTAATTTTTATAAAAATATATATTAAAATAAGTAATTTAAAACTTTATAACTTAATAATTTTTTTAATATATAAAAATTATAACAACTAAATTAATTTTTTTTTGCAATTTTAAATAACTTTAATACTAAAAAACTATTATAAGTTTTTTTTTTTAGTTATTTAATAATAATATTTAAACTTATAAATAGCTTTTTAAATAATAATTATATTTATTTTTTAATAAGTAAAAATTATATTATTAATATATATAAAAATTAATATTTTTTATTTAACATAATAATAAGGTTTATAAAAAACAAGTTAATATTTTATATTTTTAAAAGTTTTAGTTAATTTTTTTTGCTATAATAAAAGTAATTTTTAAAAACTATATAAAGCTTAAAATAATTTAAAAATTATTAAAAGTTTATAATAATTAAATAGTATTTTTATATATATTTTTTTATTAAATATTATATTAATAAAAATGTTAACTATATTATATTGTTTAAATTTAAGGTTAAATTTAATAATAATAGCTATTAATATTTTAAATAATTATTTTATAAATATAAAAGCATAGGTATTTTTTTTTTGTTTATAAGTTGTTAATTTTTTATATTATAAGCTTAGCTTTATTTTTTTAATAATAATTATATTTATTAAATTTATAAATATATACTTATATATAATTAAAAGTTAGTTTTTTAAATAGTATATATATTAACTTTTTATTAGGTATTTATTTTTTATAACTTTATAAATAAGATTTTTAACTTACTTAAAGTAGTTTTTATAAAATAAATTTATAGATTTTATATTACTTAAAAGGTAAAGGTAAATCTTAGTAATAAATTTTCTTTTTTTATAAAGTAATTATTTTAAGTTTATTTTAAAAAAATAAGCGTAATTAATATATTAATTTAAAAAAATAAAAATTATAAAAAGTTTATAAAAATTTTTATTTAGCGTAAAAGATATTATTATATTAATTAAAAAAGATTTATAAAATTTAAGCTTTTAAAAAATTTTTATTGGTTTATTATTTAAAAATATAATAAATATAAGTTTATTATTTTAGTAAAATTTTAGTTTGCTACTAAAATAACATTAAGGTTTTTTTAAAAACTTAACTTTATTAACTTTATTTACTAGCATATTATATTATAACTTTAAAAAAAGTTATATTAAAGCTTGCTTTAAACTTTAAAATTAAATTAAATAATTTAGTAGTTTTTATAAATTTTTTTTTTTAGCTAACGTTTTTAATTATAATATTAAAAAAAGCATAGTTTACTAAAAATTTAAAAAATATAAAATAAAAAGCAAAAATTATTTTAATATAAAAGTTATTAATTTTTTTAAACTTATTTATATTTTTATTTTTACTTTTTTTAATATTTGCTTTATTTATGTTTTTTTTAGTAAAATTAATAAGTTTATAAACTTTATAGTTTTTATAAAAATTAGTTATAAATTTATTAATAATATTTAAAGATATTTGGTTTAAAAATATTTTAGCTAATAAAGCTTTAAATTTTTTATTAATAGTTTAAAAGAAGTTATTTTTTAATTTATTTAAGTTTTTTAAAAAAATACTTTTTTTATTAAATATAGCGTTTTTAGTAATAATAATTTTATTAGTTTTAAGTAGCTAAATTTTATAAGTAGTAAAAAATTAGTAGCTAATTAAATAGCTAATTTAAGTTTTAAAATTAAGTTTTTTTTATTTTTTTTGCTTTTTTTAAGCAATAAATATTATAATATAAGCTTTATATTTATATACTTTTAAATAAAACAAAATAAATATCTTATTTTTTCTAATAATATTATTTTATAGTTAAAAATAAAAATAAAACTTTTTATATAAAGTTTTTTAATTAAAAATATACTTAAGTACTTTATTATATAAATAAATAGCTACTTTAACTATTTTTATTTATAAATAAATAAATAGTTTATATTTGTTTTTTATTAATTTTATTTTTTGCTTAATTATTTTTTTTATTTTTTTGGCTTTTTTATTTAAGTTTTAAATATTAAGTAATAATACTTTAAATACTATTTTTTTAATATTTTAAAAATATTATATAAGTTTTAATGTTTTATTAAAGTTTAATATTATTTTGTTATTATATTTTATAATTAACACTTTTATTTTATAATAATTTTATAAGTATTTAATTAAGTAATTAAAAGTTATAATAATTAAAAAGCTTTTTAATTTATAAAATAATAATTAAAAATAAATCTTAAATAGTAATTTATAGCTAGCATTATATACCACTTGTTTTATTATTTTTAAAAGTTTTTATAATTATAAAATTAATAACTAATTTTATACCTATTTATATAAGCTTTTAGCAATTAATTAATTTAACAAGTAATTTTTAACACTATATATACTTTATATTAAGTAGTTTTATTTTGTTACTTTTATTAAAAGCTTAATATATTTTTACCTCTTAAAATAAAAATACCAAATATTATAATGCTTTTAGTTTTAAGTGTCCTATTTATAAATGCTACTTAAAAAGGTTACTTTTAATAATAGCTTTTTATATAAAAGTTTAATTTATTTTATTTAATATAAAATAATAATTTATTAAAAATATAAATAAATATTTTATTATAAATTAATTATATTTATTTTATAAACAATATAAAGTTAAGCCATTTTTTTTTCTAAGGTCATTAATAAGTAATTTGTTATCTTATTAATATTTTAATTAATTAAGCACTTAAAAAAATATAAGGTTTATAGCTATAATTAAGTAATATATTATATTATATAACTTATATACTTTTGGTTTTTAAAGCTTTAAACTTTAATATTTACTTTTTAAATCTTTTAATTAATATAATACCATTTTTTATATATATTATATTGTTTAAATTAAAAGGTTAAAAGTTTAAAACCTATTGATTTTATTAAAATATATAATATAATTTTAAATTAAAATAACTAAATTTTTAGTTAGTAAATAGTTAAGCTTGTTAGCTTGTTTTTATTACAAAATAATTTATGCTTTTTTTTTTATAGTTAATTATTATAACTTGGTTTTTTTAAGTTTTTTTAATTTAAAGCTATTTAATTTTTTTTGCTAGTTTAATATTTTCTTTTATTTACTTTTAAATAAAGCTTTAAACTATTTTATTAAGGGTAAAGTTTTTAAAAGCTAGTTTTAAAAACATATATTAGTATTTTTTTAGTAAATATACTTGCAAGCAAAATTTATAATTTATAGTTAATTTTATAGTATTAGTTTAGTATTATTTAGTAGTACTTTTTTAACTGCTTTTTTATTTATTTTTTTATATATATATTTTTTTTAAAAGATTTTTTATTTTTATTAATTAGTAATAATTTTAATTTATTTACTTTTATTAAATTTTTTACTTAATTAGTTTTTTTAAATATATAAAATAATTTTTTATATGTTTTTTTAATACCTTTGGCTTTATAAAATAAAAGGTATATGCTTGCTTTTTTTTAAATTTGCTATAATTTTAAAGTAATTTAATATATTTTTTTTTATTTTTTAAATTTAACAAAAAATATTATTTAGTTTAAGTAAATATTTTTAGTGCTTTTTTAAGTTAGTTATAATATTATAAAGTTTTATTAAATTTATTACTTTATGCTTAATTATTATAATAAGCTTTTTTTATTTTATTACTTAAGATTTTAGATTTTTAAGTAGTTATTTTATAATATTATTTATAAAATCTTTATAATTAAATTTAGCTTAATATTTAAGTATTTTTTAAAGTATAGTTTAATAGTACTAAGTTTTTTATATTATATATTTAAAGTGTTATTAATTTAAGTATAATATTTTTATAGTTTTTAAAACTGTTTTTAATATTTATTTTAACTTAGTTTATTATTTTAGTTAAATTTAAAATTTTATATTTAAATATTATAATTATTTAAGTTGGTATTATAAATAAATTGTTTTATTAAAATTATTTTAAATATTATTTATAAAGCTTTTAATAAATTAATTAAGTTGTTATTTAATAATATTGTTAATAATTAAATTAATTAATTTAAAGTATTTATATAGCTTTTAAATAGTTATTAATTTTTAATATAATAGGTTGTTAAAGCAAAAATTTTTTTTTTTTTTAAAGTAATATATATTTATATATTGCTAATTACTTTTGCTTTAAAACTTTTGTTTTAAGATTTAAAGTTTGTTAGCTTTACTAAAATATTTTTTATTATTAATTAGTTGATTTTATATAATAATTGCTTAATTAAGCTTATAACTTTTTTAATTTATAGGTATAATATATAATAAAACTTTTAATTATTAAATATAAATAATATTATATAGGTATTGGTTTAATTAATATATTTATATATGTTGTTATTATATGTTATATATAATTATAACTATATATCTAGTGTAAAAACCTAGATATAACTAACTTAATAGTTTAAAGGTACACCTTTATCGCTGGTGATTTAACCTAATATGGTATTATCCCTTATATTTAACACCTTTTATATATATATAGCAGATGTGTGTGGGCGTAAGTACTATAGCCATTAGACTTTACTAAAGTAGTGTACTAGCTCTTTTATTTTTAATATTTT
Source organism: Xylaria hypoxylon (assembly GCA_902806585.1). Lineage (NCBI taxonomy): Eukaryota > Fungi > Ascomycota > Sordariomycetes > Xylariales > Xylariaceae > Xylaria > Xylaria hypoxylon. The sequence continues at coordinate 6,251 of CADCXB010000056.1, read as the reverse complement.
ACTTAAACTATATATATTTATATAAGGTTATTATAAGCTTTAGTTTATAATTGTTTTTTGTTATGCTTAGAGTTATACGTAGTTTTTAAAATTAAATATTTTTGTTTTTTAATAAGGTAGGTCTTTTAGTTTTATTTACTTTATTAGTTTTAAAAAGTGTTTATAAGCACTTCTCTTTGCTTTTTTGCTTGAGTTTATATTATATTATATTTATGCCGAGTTTATTTTTTTTTTTTTTTAAGGTATTTAATAAATAATTATTGTTTACTAAATAACACTGCTTTTTATTGTTTTAATTTAAGCATTTTACTAAATTGTAGTTTTAAATTAATATATATTTTTGTTAAAGTTTTTTGCTTTAATAATAGCTTATTAAAATATATACTATTTTTTTTATTTTTTTATTTATTTTTTATTATTAGTTTATTTAGTATACTAAAATTTTAATTTAAAAATAACTTTTAGTTGTTTATTAGTTTAGTAAAATAATTAAAAATGTTTTTATTTAAATATTAAATATATTATTTTTTTAGTTTATTTTATTTTGTTTATTATAAAAAATAAGTTAAAAGTAAAATATATAAAGTTAATTTTGTTTGTTTTAGTTTAAAGTATTTTTAAAATCGTAGGTAATTTTATTTTAGGTTTAAAATTATTATAAATAAATTTTAACTTTTAAAGCTTAATATTTTTAGGTTTTTTAGCTGGTATAAAAAGTTTATTAGTAATTTAGTTATTATAAATAATTATAAAAACTAAAGTATTTAATGTTTTTAAAAGCAAAAAAGTGTTTTTTATTAATATAAATATTTTATAGGTATTTTTAAGGTATTTGTTTTAATATAAGTAAAGGTTTTTATAAGGTGACTTTTATAAGGTAATTTATAATAGTTATATATAAAGTTGTTATTAAATAATAATATTATATATATTATAATATAATTAGTGATTTTAATTAATGTTATTAAATTTATAAAAAAAAAGGTTAAAATAGTATTAAAGTAAGTAGTATACTTTTAAATGCTTGCTTAATTTTATTAAATAACTTTTAAGTTTTTAAAACGCTTTTTTAAGTAAAAAGTTTTAATAAGTTAGTTTATATATAAGCTTTAGTTTAGTAATAAAAAGATGTTTTAAAGTTTAATAACGCTTATAAAGCATAAAACTATTATTTTTTTACTTGTGTTATTAAGAAAACTCTTTAAAGGGTAGTGCTATTGTTAAATATAAGCGATGTTATAAGGTGGTTTAATTAATGTATTAATATATATTGTTATTATGTGTTATATGTAATTATAACCGCGTATTTAGTGTAAAACCTAAATATAACTAACTTAAAAAGGGTGTTTAAAGGTATACCTTTTATCGCTAGTAATTTAACTTAATATAGTATTATCTTTTATATTTAATATATCTTTTTAAAAATTACTTTAAAAAAAATTTTTATACTTAACTTTTAATTATTTATTAATTTAATTTTTCTTTAATTAAAAAGTCTTTAATAAATCTTTTAATTATTATATATTTTGGTTGTTTTATTATTTTTAAGACTTTAATATTAATAAAGCTTAGTTATATTAAAAAGTCTTTTATTTTTTTTTAAAAGTGCTTTAGTTAAACTATTTATAATTATATTATTTATAAAAATATATTTTACTTATAAAATTTAATTTAAAACTTTTTAATAACTAATAATTATAAATATTAATATAAAAGCTTAGTTTAAAAACAGCGGTATTTTTAATTACTAAATTAATAGTTTACTAGTTATTATATTAAATTTAAATTTGTTTATTATTTAGTATAATATTTAGCTTTTTAATTAATTAACTAATAAATATAGCTTTTTAAGAGCTTATAAAAAGCAAATAGTTTAGCTTTATAGTTAATATAATAATAATGTTTTATTTATTAGCTTTTTATTTAATAATTTTGCTAAATAGTACTATTATATAAGTTTAAAAGCTTTTTAATTAATAATATTATTAACAAATAAAAAGTTGCTAGCTATAATAAACTTATTTTTGTTTTTAAATTATAAAATATAATATTAAGTTTAAAATAGCTTAAAAAATTAATTAGCTATATTATAATACTTTAGTTTTAAATTAAAGAATTTAAAAGTTTAAATATATTAAAAGCTATATTTAAATAAGTAATAATAAGAATATATATAATTAATTTTATTTTTTTTAAGTAATTATAAATCTTTTATTTTATTATTATTTTACTATAAGGTTTTAATTTTTTAGTTTTTATAAAGGTATATATTAAAGTAAATAACTTAAACCTTTATAACTTAATAATTTTTTTAATATATAAAGATTATAACAACTAAATTAATTTTTTTTATAATTTTAAATAATTTTAATTTAAAAAACTATTATAAGTTTTTTTTTTTTTAATTATTTAGTAATAGCATTTAAGCTTATAAATAGTTTTTAAGCAATAATTATATTTGCTTTTTAATAAATAAAATTATATTATTAATATATATAAAATTAGTACTTTTTGCTTAAAATAAGAATAAAGTTTATAAAAAATAAGTTAATATTTTATATTTTTAAAAGTTTTAATTAGTTTTTATTATAACAAAAATAATTTTTAAAAAATTATATAAAGCTTAAAAGTAGTTTAAAACTATTAAAGGTTTATAATAACTAAATAGATTTTTATATATATTTTTTTATTAAATATTATATTAATAAAAGTATTAATTATATTATATTATTTAAGTTTAAAGTTAAACTTAGTAGTAATAGCTATAAATATTTTAAATAATTATTTTATAAATATAAAAGCATAAGTATTTTTTTTTTTATTTATAAGTTATTAATTTTTTTTATACTATAAGCTTAATTTTATTTTTTTAATAATAATTATATTTATTAAATTTATAAATATATTTATATATAATTAAAAGTTAGTTTTTTAAGTAATATATATATTAACTTTTATTAAGTATTTATTTTTTATAACTTTATAAATAAAATTTTTAGCTTATTTAAAGTAATTTATAAAATAAAGCTTATAAATCTTTATGCTACTTAAAATAAAAGTAAATTTTAGTAATAAATTTTTTTTTTTATAAAGTAGTTATTTTAAGCTTACTTTTAAAAAATAAATATAATTAATATATTAACTTAAAAAATAAAATTATAAAAAATTTATAAAAATTTTATTTAATATAAAAAATATTATTATATTAATTAAAAAAGATTTATAAAATTTAAGCCTTTAAAAAATCTTTATTAGTTTATTATTTAAAAGTATAATAAATATAAGTTTATTATTTTAATAAATTTTAGTTTATTACTAAGTAGCTTTAAAGTTTTTTAAAAATTTAGCTTTATTAACTTTATTTACTATATTATATTATAACTTTTATAATATATAAGTATTTTATATTAAATATAACTTTTAATAACTTTTATATATTATAACTTTAAAAAGTTATATTAAAGCTTGCTTTAAACTTTAAAATTAAATTAAATAATTTAATAATTTTTATTAAATTTTTTTTAGCTAGCATTTTTAATTATACATAAAAAAGTATAGTTTATTAAAGATTTAAAAGGTATAAAATAAAAAGCAAAATTACTTTAGTATAAAAATAATTAATTTTTTAAGCTTATTTATATTTTTATTTTTACTTTTTTAATATTTATTTTATTTATATTTTTTTAAGAAAATTAATAAGTTTATAAACTTTATAATTTTTATAAAAATTAGTTATAAATTTATTAATAATATTTAAAATATTTAGTTTAAAAATATTTTAGTTAATAAAGCTTTAAATTTTTATTAGTAATTTAAAAAATTATTTTTAATTTATTTAAGTTTTTAAAAAAGTACTTTTTTATTAAATATAATATTTTAATAATAATAACTTTATTAGTTTTAAATAGCTAAATTTTATAAGTAGTAAAAATTAATAGCTAATTAAATAATTAATTTAAGCTTTAAAATTAAGTTTTTTTTTTTTTTTTTTTAAGAATAAATATTATAGTATAAGCTTTATATTTATATACTTTTAAATAAAATAAAATAAATATTTTATTTTTTTAATAATACTATTTTATAATTAAAAGTAAAAATAAAACTTTTTATATAAAGTTTTTTAATTAAAAATATAAAGTACTTTATTATATAAATAAATAATACTTTAACTATTTTTATTTATAAATAAATAAATAGTTTATATTTGTTTTTTATTAATTTTATTTTTTTGCTTAATTATTTTTTTTATTTTTAGCTTTTTTTATTTAAGTTTTAAATATTAAGTAATAATACTTTAAATACTATTTTTTTATATATTTTAAAAATATTATATAAGTTTTAATGTTTTATTAAAGTTTAATATTATTTTGTTATATTTTATAATTAATACTTTATTTTATAATAATTTTATAAATATTTAATTAAATAATTAAAGCTATAATAATTAAAAATTTTAATTTATAAAATAATAATTAAAAATAAATCTTAAATAGTAATTTCTAATATTATATACTACTTGTTTTTATTATTTTTTAAAGGTTTTTATAGTTATAAAAGTTAATAGCTAGTTTTATACCTACTTATATGCTTTTTTTTAGCAATTAATTAATTTAATAAATAATTTTAATATTATATATACTTTATATTAAGTGGTTTTATTTTATTGTTTTTATTAAAGCTAGTAGATTTTTACCTTTAAAAATAAAAACACTAAATATTATAATGCTTTTAGTTTTAAGTATTTTATTTATAAGTACTACTTAAAAAATTACCTTTAATAGTAGCTTTTATATAAAAGTTTAATTTATTTTATTTAATATAAAACAATAATTTATTAAAAAATATAAATAAATATTTTATTATAAATTAATTATATTTATTTTATATAATATAAATTGTATCTTTTTTTTAAAGTAGTTAATAAGTAATTTGTTATTTTATTAGCATTTTAGTTAATTAAGCACTTAAAAAATATAAGGTTTATAGCTATAATTATAGTATATTATATTATATAACTTATATACTTTTAGTTTTTTAAAGCCTTAAACTTTAATATTTACTTTTTTAAATCTTTTTAATTAATATAATGCTATTTTTATATATATTATATTTAAATTAAAAAGTTAAAAGTTTAAAACCTATTAATTTTATTAAAATATATAATATAATTTTTAAATTAAAATAACTAAATTTTTAATTAATAAATAATTGCTTATTAGCTTATTTTTTATTATAAAAGCAGTTTATATTATTTTTTTTTATAGTTAATTATTATAACTTAGTTTTTTTTTTTTTTAAGTTTTTTAATTTAAAGTTTTAATTTTTTTTGTTAATTTAAGATTTTTTTATTTGCTTTTTAAATAAGGCTTTAAACTATTTTATTAAAATAAAGTCTTTAAAAGCTAGTTTTAAGAATATATACTAATATTTCTTTTTTTAATAAATATTTTATAAGCAAAGTTTATAATCTATAGTTAATTTTATAGTATTAATTTAATATCTTTAAAAGCACCTTTTAATATTTTTTATTTTTTTCTTGCATATCTTTCTTTAAAAGATTCTTTTATTTCTATTAATTAATAGTAATTTTAATTTATTTACTTTTATTAAATCTTCCGCTTAATTAATTTCTTTAAATATATAGAATAATCTTTGTATATTTTTCCTTTAAGACTTTTAATTTATAAATAAAAGGTATATACTTGCTTTTTTTTCTTAAATTTGCTATAATTTTAAAAATAATTTAGTATATCCTTTTTATTTGTTTTTAAATCTAATAAAAAACGTTATTTAGTTTAAATAACATCTTTTAGTGCTTTCTTTTAAATTAGTTATAATTATTATAAATTTTAATAAATTTATTGCTTTATATTTAACTGCTATTATAAGCTTTTTCTTTTTATTTTATTGCCTAAGATTTTTAATTTTTAAGTAGTTGTTTTATAATATTATTTACAAAATTTTATAATTAAATTTAGCTTAATGCTTAAGTATATTTTTTTAAAGTATAAATAATAAGATTTAAGTTTTTTATACTATATATTTAAAATATTTATTATTTAAGCATAGTATTTTTTATAGTTCTTTAAAATTATTTTTTAATATTTAATTTTTAACTTAGTTTATTATTTTAATTAAGTCTTAAAATTTTTATATTTAGGCATTATAGTTATTTAAATTGGTATTAAAAGCAAATTATTTATTAAAGTTATTTTAAATATTATTTATAAAGCTTTTTAATAAATTAATTA
>CADCXB010000054.1:0-30133 GCA_902806585.1 Xylaria hypoxylon | reverse complement strand
TAACTAGTATTTTTAAATTAATTTAACTTAAATTAGTTGTGTTGTCGTGTTATTATTAGCTTAAATTACTAACGCTAACTTATTACTTAGGTTAAATTAATTTAAAATTAAATATTTAAATTAATTTAACTTAAAATATAAGTAAATTAATTAAAAATAAAATTTTAAGCAAAACTATGTTATAATTTAATTTATATATTAGTTTTTATGCAATATTATTATTAAACGTGTATTTTATAAGTTAAGGTTAAATTAAGGTTGTTAAAGTTAAGGTTAAGTTAAGTTAGGTTAAAGTTAGCAATTAAATATATATTAATTAAATTTAAATATAAGTAAATTAATTAAAAATAAAATTTTAAGCAAAAAACTAAGTGTTATAATTTTAATTTATATATTAGTTTTTTATATAATATTATTATTAAGTGTATATTTTAAAAGTTAAAGTTAAGTTAAAATTAAGTTAAGGTTAAGTTAGTTAAGTTAAAGTTAAGTTAAGTTGTTAAGTTAGGTTAAGGTTAGTAATTAAATATATATATTAATTAAACTTAAATATTAAGTAAATTAATTAAAAAATGAAATTTTAAGCAAAAACTAAATGTAGCGATTTTAATTTATATATTGGTTTTTATATAATATTATTAAATATATATTTTAAAACATAAGTAAATTAATAATTAAAATAAAATTTAAGTAAAAAACTAAGCGTTATAATTTTAATTTATATATTAGTTTTTTATATAATATTATTATTAAGCATATATTTTATAAGTTAAGGTTAAATTAAGGTTAAATTAAGTTAAGGTTAAGGTTAAGTTAAGGTTAAGGTTAAGTTAGGTTAAGGTTAACAATTAAATATATTAATTAATTTAATTTAAAATATAAATAAATTAATTAAAAATAAAATTTTAAGCAAAAATAAATATAGCGATTTTAATTTATATATTTGTTTTTTATAAGATATTATTATTAAGTATATATTTAAAACATAAATAAATTAATTAAATAATAAAATTTTAAGTAAAAAACTAAATGTAATATTTTAATTTATATACTAGTTTTTATATAATATTATTATTAAGCGTATATTTTATAAGTTAAAATTAAATTAAAGTTAAAATTAAATTAAGGTTAAATTAAAATTGTTAAAATTAAGTTAAAATTAAGGTTAATAATTAATATATATATTAATTAAATTTAAATATAAATAAATTAATTAAAATAAAATTTTAAGAAAAACTGGTATAATAATTTTAATTTATATATTAGTTTTTATATAACGTTATTAAGCGTATATTTTAAAACATAAGTAAATTAATTAAAAATAAAATTTTAAGTAAAAAACTAAGTATTATAATTTTAATTTATATATTAGTTTTTATATAATATTATTATTAAAATATATTTTATAAGTTAAAGTTAAATTAAGGTTAAGTTAGTTAATTAATAAAGGTTTTAAATAAAGTAAAGTTATTATAAGTATATATAGTTAATAAAAAAAATTTAACTTATTTTAAAATAAATTATATATTTATTATTATATATTTATTATATTTTATATTAAATTATAATATAAATATATTAAAATATATTTATATTATAGCGTTTATATTAAGTAGCTATATATAAGCAATATAAAATAGTTGTTTTATTAAGGTTATAACTACTTATTTATATAAATAACATAAGTATTTAAATATAATAATATATAAAGTTATTATATAAATATTAAGCAAGTTAATATTAAATAATATATTATATAAACTACTAAAAAATTTAATACTTAGCTTTAATATTAGTACTATATTTATTATTAAAAATATTTAATAATAAAAAAAATATATATTTAAAATATAATTAAAAAGCTATATAGTTATATTAATTAAATAATATAAAATATATAAAAATATTTATATAACGCTTATAAATAAAATAACTTATAATTTTATAGCAAAAGCTTAGTATATATTATATAAAAAAGTTAGGCATATAAGTTAATAAATTTAATATTAATATATAAAACAAACTAATATATTATAAAAGTTATTTAAAGTAGCACTTAATATAATATAAAAGCAATTATAATATATAAAAAGTAATAAAAGCTGTTTTTAAGCAGTAATAATAATAAAATATTACTAATATAATATAGTTATAAAATATAGCCTAAAAAAAAAAAAAAGCTATTAAAAACTGCTAAGTTATTATTTAATATATAAGTTAAACATATATAATAAGCTAGCTATTTATAAAAGTTTAATTAAATATAATTAATTATAATAAGTACTTAAAAAAATAATAATAAAATAAAAAAAATAAAGCAAAAAAAAAAAGCAATAAAAATAAAATATAGTTAATATATATATTATTAGTAATAAAACATATAATTTAGCATATATAATATATATATTAATTAAAGGTTATTAAATTAGCTATATTAAATATTATAAAATAGTAAAAACTAATATAAATTTAAATAAAAAGCTATTTTATATTAAATAATAAAATAAAACTATTTAAAAATATACTAATATATTAAAGCTATTATTATATATATATAATAAACTTATAAGTTAAGGTTATAAAGCTAAAATAAAGCTAAAAATAGTAAAACTAAAGTAAAAAATAAGCGCTTAATATATATATTAATAAAAATATAGTTATTAATTATAAGTTATTTAATATAAAGTAAAGAAGTTATAATAAGTATAATAAGCTATAAAAATAAAAGCAATAATTATATAAAAGTAAAAAATAAAAGCAATAATTATAAAAGTAGCAAAAATAAAACTAATAGCTAAAATAAGTATATAATATAAATAGTATAAATAAATAAGTTTAATATTTAAAATAAATAGTATTAATGTTTTATATATTATTATTAAATTATAAACTAAAACAATAATTTTTATAGCGTAATATATAATAAGTTAATAATAATAAGTTATTAAGCTAGTAGTAAATAATTGCTTATTTAAATTTATGCTTTAATTATTAGCTATTATAATAATAATAAAAATAATAGTAATATATAAAGCAAAAATAAACTAAAATTAAATATAAAAAAGGTGTAAAAAGTAAAGTTAATAAAAAGCAGCTAAAAAAGTAGTAGTATAATATTTTAAAAAAGTAAAATAATAATAACTTAGTTTATAACGTTAATAAATATAAGCTATAAAAAGTTAACGCTAATAAATATAATTTTATAGTTATATATATATAGCTAAAAATTTATAATATAATTAATATATTAAGTATAATTAATTAATATAAAAATATATTATTATATATAGTAATAATTTATATAAGCTAATTATAATTAATAATTTATAATATAATTAAAAAGCATTAATATAATTATATTAAAAGGTATTATTAATAAATAATATAATAATATTATTAGTAATTAATTAAAAGTTATTAGTTAATAATATAGTTAAAGTTAAAATAAAATAAAGTTTTATAATAAATTAGCGTAATAAAAAGCGTTAAATAAAAGTATAAATAAGTTAATATAAATAATAAACTAAGTAGTTTAAAAAATAGCGTTAAAAAGCAGTTTATTATATAAGCAGCTAAATAATAAATAGTATAATAAAAAGTAAAAGCAGTAATAGCATATAAAAAAAGTTATAAGTGTTTTAAAAAATATTATTAGTATTAATATATATAATAAGTAAGTAGCTAGCGTATAAAAGTAGTAATAATATAGTATTAAAATAAAAGCAGCTTAAATAAAGCGTATAAAGTATTAATTAAAAAAGTTAATAGTAATAATAATATAATATTATAAAAGGTTAAATATAATAAAAGCAAAAAGTAATTTATTAATATTTATTAAAAAGGTAAAAGTATTAATAGTATATTATATATAGTTAGCGTTATTATTTTAGTAAACATTAGTTATATTATATATAAAATAAAAAAGCATAAAAATAAGGTATTTATAATTGTTAATAAAATAAAAGTATAATTATTTTTAGTTATAACTAAAAAAAGGTTAATAAAAAGTAAAAGCAAAATAAAAAAGTTAATAAAGTGGTATATAAAGTATAAAGTAGTAAATATAAGTATTATTAATTAATATATTTAATTAAAGGTTAAAGGTAAAAAGCGTAAGCAAATAAAATAAGTTAATAAATAATAAAGTAATAAAAAATATAAGTAGTAATAAATATAATATAAAAAAATAATATTATAATATATAAAGTAAAAATAAAAGTATTAATATAATATTATATATTTAAAGTAATATTTTATAAATATATAAGTAGCTATTAAATAAAAATATAAGTAGTAAAAAAGCTAATATAATAATAAATAATAAAAAGCTAAAATAAAATAAAATAAGGTTAAATATAGTAGCTTATAAGTAAATAAATATAGTTTATAAATTAAAGATAAGATTTATAAGCAAAGTATATAAAAGTTATAATTTAGACGCTTAAAAACTATAAGTTGTTTTAATAAGTTAATAAAGCATAATATAAGTTTTTAATAATATTATTAGCAATAAAATAAGTAATAAAAAATTAAAATATATTATTAAAAGTAATAATAGCGTTAGCTTATGGTATAAAAACATAGTAGTAAATAATATAGCAAATAAATATATAAACATAATTAAAAAAATATTTAAAATAAAGCGTAGTTTTAAAAAGTATAATAAATAGTATTAAAAGTAATTATAAAGTAAAAAGCTTAGTAATAGTAGTAATAAAATAAGTAAAAAAAGCATAATATTTATATTATTAGTATAATATTTAAGTAATAAAAAATAATAGTAATAATTATACTATTATTATTATAAGTAAATATATAGTAATAATATATAAAGCAAAAATTAATTATATAAAATAAAGCGTAAAACGGCTATATAAAAGGCGTAAATAGTATTAATAACGTTAAAAATAGCAATAAAAAGCTAATTTTATAAATTTTATTAACTGCTGCAGTAATAAAATAATTAAATTATTTATAATAAATAAATATTATATAATATTAAATAATAGTAAGCTATTAAAAGTATAATAAAAATAATATTATAATTATAAAAGTTAATTTAAATATAAATATAAATAATATATTTAATAATAATATTATAACTAGTAAATAAAGTAGCGTTTTAATAGTTAATAAAAATATAAGCAAAAAGCAGTAGTTTTAAAGATTAATAACATAAATAAATATATAGTATATAATATAATAATATATAATAAAAAAAAATAAAAAAGCAATGTTATAAAGGTTAATAGCAAAAAAAAGTAAATAAAATAAAATAAGTAAATAGTAATATATTATAATAGCTAAGTAAAGTAAAGTAATATATAAAACATTAAAAGGAATTAAGTTTTATATGTATTAAAAATATAAATATAAAAAAAAATTATATAGTTATTAATATAAAAGGTAAGTAAGTATTTATAATAATAAATATATTAAGGTTAATAAACGCGTTATAAATTTAAGTAGTAATTTATATAGGTATAATATAGCAGTTATAAATTATATATATAAAAAAGCGGCAAGCTAAACAAAAAGGTTTTAAAACAAAGCGGTAATTATTTATAAGGTATAAAAAAAGGTAAAAAAAGGTAAAAAAAGGGATAAAAAGGTAAACAAAAGGTGCTAAAAAACGGTTAATTAAATAAATTAAAAAAGTAAATTAAAAAATAAATAAAAAATAAATAAAAAAACAAATAAAAAATAAATAAAAAATAAATAAAGAAATAAATAAAAAATAAAAAAAAAATAAATAAAAAATAAATAAAAAAAAGTTTATAGCAAAAGAGGTAAAAGTATAAAAATAAAAATAATATAAAAGTTTATAAATATAAAAAATGTATTTAAATAGTAATAAACTAAAAATAATAAAAAAGTTAATTATAAAGCATATAAAAAGGTAAAAAAAGGTGTTACTAATATAAAAGGATATAAGGTGTAAAAAGGTTATATTAACAAGCTAAAAGTAGGTTATAAACGTAGTAAAAAAAAATAGTAAAAAAAAGCAGTAAAAATAATATAATAAAAAAAGTAATGTTATAAAAAAATAAAAAATAAATTAAGTAATAAAAGTTAGCAGTTATAAATAAAGCAAAATAATTATTATAAAGTATAATATAGTAGTAAAAATAGCGTTTATTAAAAGGTTTAAGTTTAAAGTAAAAAATATATATAATATTAAGTAAAAAAAAAAAATAAAATATAGTTATTAATTATATTTTATAAAATTATAAAAAACTAAAGTAAAAAATATAAAAAAATATTTAAATGTTTTAAAAAATAATTAAAATAGTTAAATAGTAAGTGTTTTAAGGTGTTATATATATGTTATTATAATTAATATATAAATATTAAGTAATTTAAAAAAGTAGTAAAGTTGTATAAAAAAGCTAAAAACGTTATTAGTTTTATATAATAATAAAAGATTAATTATAATAGTTAGTAAACAAAAGGGTAAAAAGTAAAAAAGGTTAAAAAGTTAATAAAAAAAAAGGTTGCTAACTAGGTATTTTTAAATTAATTTAACTTAAATTAATTAAAAGGTCGTGTTATTATTATTAGCTAACTAGTATTTTAAATTAATTTAACTTAAATTAGTTAAAAGTTATGCTATTATTAGCTTAAATTAATTAGCGTTAACTTTTAATTAGGTTAAATTAATTTAAAATTAAATTATTTTAATAAATTAATTTAAAACATAAGTAAATTAATTAAAAAATAAAATTTTAAGCAAAAACTAAGTGTTATAATTTTAATTTATATATTGGTTTTTTATGCAATATTATTATTAAGCGTATATTTTATAAGTTAAGGTTAAGTTAAGGTTAAGTTAAGGTTAAGGTTAAGTTAAGTTAAGTTAGGGTTAAGGTTAGCAATTAAATATATGTATTAATTAAACTTAAATATAAGTAAATTAATTAAAAAATAAAATTTTAAGCAAGAAATTAAGTGTTATATTAATTTATATATATTGGTTTTTTATATAACGTTATTAAGCATATATTTTATAAGTTAAAGTTAAGTTAAAATTAAATTAAAGTTAAATTAAAATTAAGTTAAAGTTAAGTTAAGGTTAAGGTTAATAATTAAATATATAATTAATTAAATTTAAATATAAGTAAATTAATTAAAAATAAAATTTTAAGCAAAAAATAAGTGTAGTAATTTTAATTTATATATTTGTTTTTATAAAACGTTATTATTAAGCGTATATTTTAAAACATAAGTAAATTAATTAAAAAATAAAATTTTAAGTAAAAAACTAGTTGTATAATTTTAATTTATATATTAGTTTTTATATAATATTATTATTAAGCGTATATTTTATAAGTTAAGTTAAATTAAGTTAAATTAAAGTTAAGTTAAAGTTAAAGTTAAAAGTTAAGTTAAAGTTATTAAGTTGTTAAGTTTAAGGTTAAGGTTAATAATTAAATATATATATTAATTAAACTTAAATATAAGTAAATTAATTAAAAATAAAATTTTAAGTAAAAAATTATGGTAATTTTAATTTATATATTGGTTTTTATATAACGTTATTATTAAGCGTATATTTTAAAACATAAGTAAATTAATTAGAAAATAAAATTTTAAGTAAAAAACTATGTTATAATTTTAATTTATATATTAGTTTTTATATAATATTATTATTAAGTATATATTTTATAAGTTAAAGTTAAGTTAAAGGTTAATTAATTAGCAAAAGTTTTAAATAAAGTAAGGTTATTATAAGTATATATAGTTAATAAAAAAATTCCAACTTATTTTAAAATAATTATTATATATTTATTATTATATATTTATTATATTTTATATTAAATTATAATATAAGTATATTAAAGTATATTTATATTATAGCGTTTATATTAAGTAGCTATATATAAGCAATATAAAATAGTTGTTTTATTAAGTGTTATAACTACTTATTTATATAAATAACATAAGTATTTAAATATAGTAATATATAAAGTTATTATATAAATATTAAGCAAGTTAATATTAAACGGTATATTATATAAAACCGCTAAAAAATCTAATACTTAGCTTTAATATTAGCGCTATACTTATTATTAAAATATTTAATAATAAAAAATATATATTTAAATATAGCTAAAAAGCTATATAGTTATATTAATTAAATAATATAAAGTATATAAAAGTATTTATATAACGCTTATAAATAAAATAACTTATAATTTTATAGCTAAAAGCTTAATATATATATATATTAAGATATATAAGTTAATAAGATTTAATATTAATATATAAAATAAATTAATATATTATAAAGTTATTTAAATAGTACTTAATATAGTATAAAATAACTATAATATATAAAAAGTAGCAAAAAGTGTTTTTAAGCGGTAATAATATAAAGTATTACTAATATAATATAGTTATAAAATATAGCCTAAAAAAAAAAAAAGCTATTAAAAGCTAAGCTAAGTTATTATTTAATATATAAGTTAACATATATAGCTAATTATTTATAAAGGTTTAATTAAATATAGTTAATTATAAAGTTAAATACTTAAAAAACAATAATAAAGTAAAAAAAAACAAAGTAAAAAAAAAAAAGCAGCAAAAAATAAAATATAGTTAATATATATATTATTATAATAAAATATATAATTTAGTATATATAATATATATATTAGCTAAAAGTTATTAAATTAACTATATTAAATATTATAAAACAATAAAAACTAGTATAAATTTAAATAAAAGCTATTTTATACTAAGTAATAAAGTAAAACTATTTAAAATATATTAAGTATATTAAAGCTATTATTATATATATATAATAAACTTATAAGTTAATGCTATAAAGCTAAAATAAAGCTAAAAATAATAAAACTAAAGTAAAAATAAGCGCTTAATATATATTAATAAAAGTATTAAAATATTATAAGTTGTTTAATATAAAGTAAAACAGTTATATAAGCGTAATAAGCTATAAAAATAAAAGCAATAATTATAAAAGTAATAAAAATAGCAGCAATTATAAAGGTAGTAAAATAAAACTAATAGCTAAAAGTAGTATATATAATATAAATAGTATAAATAAATAGGTTTAATATTTAAAATAAGTAGTATTAATGTTTTATATATTATTATTAAATTATAAACTAAAAATAATAATTTTTATAGCGTATATATAATAAGTTAATAATAATAAGTTATTAAGCTAGTAGTAAATAATTAAGTTTATTTAAATTTATGCTTTAGTTATTAGCTATTATAATAATAATAAAAATAATAATATATAAAGAAAGTAAATTAAAATTAAAATATAAAAAGGCGTAAAAGTAAAGTTAATAAAAAAGCAGCTAAAAAGTAATAGCATAATATTTTAAAAAAATAAAAGCAATAATAACTTAGTTTATAATGTTAATAAATATAAGTTATAAAGCTAACGCTAATAAATATAATTTTATAGTTATATATATATAGCTAAAAATTTATAATATAATTATATTAAGCGTAATTAATTATAAAAATATATTATTATATAAGTAGTAATAGTTTTATATAAGCTAGTTATAATTAATAATTTATAATATAATTAAAAAGCGTTAATATAATTATATTAAAAAGTATTATTAATAAATAATATAATAATATTAGTAATTAATTAAAAGTTATTAGTTAATAATATAGTTAAAGCTAAAGCTAAATAAAGTTTTATAATAAATTAGCGTAATAAAAAGCGTTAAATAAGTATAAATAAGTTAATATAAATAATAAACTAAGTAGTTTAAAAATAGCGTTAAAAAGCAGTTTATTATATAAGCAGCTAAATAATAAATAGTATAATAAAAGTAAAAGTAGTAGCAGCATATAAAAAAAGTTATAAGTGTTTTAAAAGGTGTTATTAATATTAATATAATAATGGTAGCTAGCGCGTAAAATAAAAGTAGTAATAATATAGTATTAAAATAAAGGCAGCTTAAATAAAGCATATAAAGTATTAATTAAAAAAGGTTATAATAATAATAATATAATATTATAAAAGTTAAATATAATAAAAAACAAAAGGTAATTTATTAGTATTTATTAAAAAGGTAAAAGTATTAATAATATATTATATATAATTAATGTTATTATTTTAATAAATATTAGTTATATTATATATAAATAAAAAAAAAAGCGTAAAATAAAGTATTTATAGTTGTTAATAAAATAAAAGTGTAATTATTTTTAGTTATAGCTAAAAAGGTTAATAAAAAGTAAAAGTAAAAAAAAAAAGTTAATAAAGTAGTATATAAAGTATAAAGCAGTAAATATAAGTGTTAATAATTGCTAGTATATTTAGCTAAAGGTTAAAAAGTAAAAAAAAAAAGCGTAAGTAAATAAAATAAGTTAATAAATAATAAAGTAATAAAAATATAAGTATAATAAATATAATATAAAAAGGTAATATTATAATATAAGTAAAAAATAGTATTAATATAATATTATATATTTAAAGCAATATTTTATAAGTATATAAGTAGCTATTAAATAAAAATATAAGTAGTAAAAAAGCTAATATAATAATAAATAATAAAATAGCTATTAAAGCAAAATAAAACAAAGTTAAATATAATAGCTTATAAGTAAATAAATATAATTTATAAATTAAAAATAAAATTTATAAGCAAATATATAAAAGTTATAGTTTAATACGCTTAAAACTATAAGTTGTTTTAATAAGTTAATAAAGTATAGCATAAGTTTTTAATAATATTATTAGCAATAAAATAAGTAATAAAAAAGTTAAAAATATATTATTAAAGGTAATAATAATGTTAGCTTAAGCGGTATAAAAAAATATAGTAGTAAATAATATAGTAAATAAATATATAAGCGTAATTAAAACAATATTAAAAATAAAAGCGTAGTTTTAAAAGGTATAATAAGTAGTATTAAAAGTAATTATAAAGCAAAAAGCTTAATAGTAATAATAATAAAAATAAGCGAAAAAAAAAGTATAATATTTATATTATTAGCATAATATTTAAGTAATAAAAGATAATAATAATAATTATATTATTATTATTATTATAAGTAAATATATAGTAATAATATATAAAAGCAAAAATTAATTATATAAAATAAAGCGTAAAGCAGCTATATAAAAGGCGTAAATAGTATTAATAACGCTAAATAATAGTAAAAGCTAATTTTATAAATTTTATTAACTTTGCAAGTAATAAAATATTAAACTAGTTTATAATAAATAAATATTATATAATATTAAATAGTAATAAGCTATTAAAAATATAATAAAAATAATATTATAATTATAAAAGTTAATTTAAATATAAATATAAATAATATATTTAATAATAATATTATAACTAATAAATAAAGTAGTATTTTAATAATTAATAAAAATATAAATAAGTAAAAAAAGCAGTAGTTTTAAAATTAACATAAAAATATAGTATATAGTATAATAGTATATAATAAAAAAAAATAAAAAAGGTAGTGTTATAAAGGTTAATAGTAAAAAAAAAAAGTAAAATAAAACAAGTAAATAATAATATATTATAATAGCTAAGTAAAAGTAAAAGTAGTATATAAAAATATTAAAAAGGATTAAGTTTTATATAAGTATTAAAAATATAAATATAAAAAAAAGATTATATAGTTATTAATATAAAAAGTAATAATATTTATAATAATAAATATATATTAAGGTTGTAAATATATTATAAATTTAAGTAGTAATTTATATAGGTATATAAAAAAAATAGGCTAAAGCAATAAAATAAGTTTTAAAGCAAGTAGTAATTATTTATAAGGTATAAAAAGGGTAGAAAAAGGGTAAAAAAAAAGGGATAAAAAAGGTAAATAAAAAGTGTTAAAAAATAGTTAATTATAAATAAAAGGAGCAAATAAAAAAATAAATAAAAAAAACAAATAAAAAACAAATTAAAAAAACAAATAAAAAATAAATAAAGAGATAAATAAAAAAATAAATAAAAAAAAAGTTTATAGCAAAGGAAATAAAAGCGTAAAAGGTAAAAAAGCGATATAAGTTTATAAGTATAAAAGGTGTGTTTAAATAGTAATAAACTAAAAGATAAATAAAAGTTAATTATAAAGCGTATAAAAGGTAAAAAAAGTGTTATTAATATAAAAAAGATATATATGTAAAAGGTTATATTAGCAAAGCTAAGCAAGTTATAAATATAGTAAAAAAAATGTATTTAAAAAAAAAAAGGTAGTAAAATATAATAATAAAAAAAAGTAATATTATAAAAAAAATAAAATAAATTAAGTAATAAAAAGTTAGCAGTTATAAATAAAGCAAAAGTAGTTATTATAAAGCGTATAGTAATAAAAAAAATATGTTTATTAAAAAAGTTTGTTTAAAGTAAAGGTATATATATTATTAAATAAAAAAAAAAATAAAATATAGTTGCTAGTTATATTTTATAAGATTATAAAAAAGCTAAGTAAAAATATTTAAAAATATTTAAAGTTGTTTTAAAAAATAATTAAAATAGTTAAGTAGTGTTGTTTTTAAGGTGTTATATATATAAGTTATTATAATTAATATATAAATATTAAGTAATTTAAAAAAGTAGTAAAAAGTATAAAAAGCTAAAAAGGTTATTAGTGTTTTATATATAATAATAAAAAATTAGTAGTATAATAGTTAGCAAACAAAAAAATATTTATTTAACAAAAAGTAAATTAATTAAAAAATGAAATTTTAAGTAAAGAAATTGGTATTGCGATTTTAATTTATATATTAGTTTTTATATAACATTATTATTAAGCGTATTATTTTATAAGTTAAAATTAAATTAAAATTAAGTAAAGTTAAGGTTGGGCAATTAAATATATATATTAATTAAACTTAAATATTAGTAAATTAATTAGAAAAATAAAAATTTTAAGTAAAAACTGGTGTTGTAATTTTAATTTATATATTAGTTTTTATACGATGTTATTATTTAATGTATTTTTAAAAACATAAGTAAATTAATTAGAAAATAAAATTTTAAGTAAAACTAAACGTTATAATTTTAATTTATATATTAGTTTTTTATATAATATTATTATTAAGCATATATTTTATAAGTTAAGGTTAAATTAAGGTTAAATTAAGGTTAAATTAAGGTTAAAGTTGTTAAAGTTAAGGTTAATAATTAAATATATTAATTAATTTAACTTAAAATATAAGTAAATTAATTAGAAAATAAAATTTAAGCAAAAAACAAAAGTATATAATTTTAATTTATATATTTGTTTTTTATAAAACGTTATTATTAATTATATTTTAAAACATAAGTAAATTAATTAAATAATAAAATTTTAATAAAACTAAGTGTAGCGATTTTAATTTATATATAGGTTTTATATAATATTATTATTAAGCGTATATTTTATAAGTTAAAATTAAGTTAAAGTTAAATTAAAGTTAAGTTTATAAATTAAAGTTAAATTAAAGTTAAATTAAAGTTAAGTTAGTTAAGGTTAATAATTAAATATATATATTAATTAAACTTAAATATAAGTAAATTAATTAGAAAATAAAATTTTAAGTAAAACTAAATGAGGATTTTAATTTATATATTAGTTTTTTATATAACGTTATTATTAAGCGTATATTTTAAAACATAAGTAAATTAATTAAAAATAAAATTTTAAGCAAAAACTAAGTGTTATAATTTTAATTTATATATTAGTTTTTATATAATATTATTATTAAGTATATATTTTATAAGTTAAAGTTAAATTAAAGTTAAGTTAGTTAATTAGCAAAAGTTTTAAATAAAATAAAGTTATTATAAGCATATATAATTAATAAAAAAAATTCCAACTTATTTTAAAATAATTATTATATATTTATTATTATATATTTATTATATTTTATATTAAATTATAATATAAATATATTAAAATATATTTATATTATAGCGTTTATATTAAGTAGCTATATATAAACAATATAAAATAGTTGTTTTATTAAGTGTTATAACTACTTATTTATATAAATAAGATAAGTATTTAAATATAGCAATATATAAAGTTATTATATAAATATTTAATAAGTTAGTATTAAATAGTATATTATATAAAACCGCTAAAAAATCTAATACTTAGCTTTAATATTAAGGCTATACTTATTATTAAAAATATTTAATAATAAAAAAATATATATTTAAAATATAGCTAAAAAGCTATATAGTTATATTAATTAAATAATATAAAGTATATAAAAGCATTTATATAACGCTTATAAATAAAACAACTTATAATTTTATAGCTAAAAGCTTAATATATATTATATAAAAAAGTTAAGCTAATATATAAGTTAATAAAATTTAATGCTAATATAAAACAAACTAGCATATTATAAAAGTTATTTAAAGTAGCACTTAATATAGTATAAAGCAACTATAATATATAAAAAGTAATAAAAAGCTGTTTTTAAGCAGTAATAACATAAAGTATTACTAATATAATATAGTTATAAAATATAGCCTAAAAAAAGCTATTAAAAGCTAAGCTAAGTTATTATTTAATATATAAGTTAAGTATATATAATAAGCTAGCTATTTATAAAAGTTTAATTAAATATAATTAATTATAAAGTTATAAGTGCTTAAAAAAATAATAATAAAGTAAAAAAAACAAAGCAAAAAAAAAAAAGCAGCAAAAATAAAATATAGTTAGCATATATATTATTAGCAATAAAACATATAATTTAATATATAATATATATTAGCTAAAAGTTATTAAATTAGCTATATTAAATATTATAAAACAATAAAAACTAATATAAATTTAAATAAAAAGCTATTTTATACTAAGTAATAAAATAAAACTATTTAAAAATATACTAAATATATTAAAGCTATTATTATATATATATAATAAACTTATAAGTTAGCGCTATAAAGCTAAAATAAAGCTAAAAATAATAAAACTAAAGTAAAAAATAAGCGCTTAATATATATATTAATAAAAGATAATTATTAGCATTATAAGTTATTTAATATAAAGTAAAATAAGTTATAATAAGCATAATAAGCTATAAAAAAAAAAGCAATAATTATAAAAGCAATAAAATAAAAGCAGCAATTATAAAAGCAATAAAAATAAAACTAATAAAACAATATATATAATATAAATAGTATAAATAAATAAGTTTAATATTTAAAACAAATAATATTAACGTTTTATATATTATTATTAAATTATAAACTAAAAACAATAATTTTATAGCGTAATATATAATAAGTTAATAATAATAAGTTATTAAGCTAGTAGTAAATAGTTAAGCCTATTTAAATTTACGCCTTAATTATTAGCCATTATAATAATAATAAAAATAATAGTAATATATAAAGCAAAAGTAAACTAAAACTAAAACATAAAAAAGGTATAAAAAGCAAAGTTAATAAAAAAAGCAGCTAAAAAAGCAATAGCATAATATTTTAAAAAAGTAAAAGCAATAATAACCTAATTTATAATATTAATAAATATAAGCTATAAAAAGCTAATGCTAATAAATATAATTTTATAGTTATATATATATGGCTAAAAAATCTATAACATAATTAATATGTTAAGCGTAATTAATTAACATAAAAATATATTATTATATAAGTAGTAATAGTTTTATATAAGCTAGTTATAATTAATAATTTATAACATAATTAAAAAAGCGTTAGTATAATTGCGCTAAAAAGTATTATTAATAAATAACGTAATAGCGTTGCTAATAATTAATTAAAGGTTATTAGTTAATAATATAGTTAAAGCTAAAGCTAAATAAAGTTTTGTAATAAACTAGCGCAATAAAAAAGCGTTAAATAAAAGCATAAATAAGTTAATATAAATAATAAACTAAGTAGTTTAAAAAATAGCGTTAAAAAAGCAGTTTATTATATAAGCAACTAAATAATAAATAGCGTAATAAAAAGCAAAAAAGTAGTAATAGTATATAAAAAAAGTTATGTTTTTAAAATATTATTAATATTAATATATATAATAAGTAAGTAGTTAGCATAAAATAAAAGTAATAATAATATAGTATTAAAATAAAACAGCTTAAATAAAGCGTATAAAATATTAATTAAAAAAGGTTAATAATAATAATAATATAATATTATAAAAGTTAAACATAATAAAAAAGCAAAATAATTTATTAATATTTATTAAAAAATAAAGGTATTAATAATATATTATATATAATTAATGTTATTATTTTAATAAACATTAATTATATTATAATAAATAGGTAAAAAGCAAAAATAAAAGTAGTTGTTTTTAGTTATAGCTAAAAAAAAGTTAATAAAAAAGCAAAAGTAAAATAAAAAAAAGTTAATAAAGTAGTATATAAAGTATAAAGTAGTAAATATAATGTTAATAATTGCTAATATATTTATTAAAGGTTAAAAAGTAAAAAGCATAAGTAAATAAAATAAGTTAATAAATAATAAAGCAAAAAAATATAAGTAATAATAAATATAATATAAAAATAATATTATAATATATAAAAGTAAAAATAAAGTATTAATATAATATTATATATTTAAAGTAATATTTTATAAGTATATAAGTAGTTATTAAATAAAAACATATAGTAAAAAAATAATATAATAATAAATAATAAAAACAGCTAGCTAAAGTAAAATAAAGTAAAGTTAAATATAAGAGCTTATAAGTAAATAAAATATAGTTTATAAATTAAAATAAGATTTATAAGCAAAGTATATAAAAGTTAAGTTTATACGCTTAAAAACTATAAGTTATTTTAATAAGTTAATAAAGTATAGCATAAGTTTTTAATAATATTATTAATAATAAAAAGTAATAAAAAAGTTAAAAATAATTATTAAAGTAATAATAGCGTTAGCTTAAGCGGTATAAAACATAGTAGTAAATAATATAGTAAGTAAATATA
This sequence comes from Xylaria hypoxylon, assembly GCA_902806585.1. Classification (NCBI taxonomy): domain Eukaryota; kingdom Fungi; phylum Ascomycota; class Sordariomycetes; order Xylariales; family Xylariaceae; genus Xylaria; species Xylaria hypoxylon. Next base: position 13,221 of record CADCXB010000054.1, on the reverse strand, counting down.
TAAACGTAATTAAAAGCAATATTAAAAATAAAAGCGTAGTTTTAAAAGGTATAATAAATAGTATTAAAAGTAATTATAAAGCAAAAAGCTTAGTAGTAGTAATAATAAAATAAGCAAAAAAAAGCATAATATTTATATTATTAGCATAATATTTAAGTAATAAAAAATAATAATAATAATTATACTATTATTATTATTATAAGCAAATATATAATAATATATAAAAGCAAAAATTAATTATATAAAATAAAGCGTAAAGCGGCTATATAAAAAGCGCAAATAGTATTAATAACGCTAAAAATAGCAATAAAAGCTAATTTTATAAATTTTATTAACTAAGCGCAACAATAAAACAATTAAACTAATTATAATAAATAAATATTATATAATATTAAATAGTAATAAGCTATTAAAAGTATAGCAAAAATAATATTATAATTATAAAAGTTAATTTAAATATAAATATAAATAATATATTTAATAATAATATTATAGCTAGAAATAAAGCAATATTTTAATAGTTAATAAAAAATATAAGCAAAAAGCAATAGTTTTAAAAACTAATAATATAAATAAATATATAGTATATAATATAGCAGTATATAATAAAAAAAAAAAAATAGTGTTATAAAGGTTAATAATAAAAAAAAGAGTAGTAAAATAAAATAAGTAATAATAATATATTATAATAGTTAAGTAAAGTAAAATAGTATATAAAACATTAAAAGAATTAAGTTTTATATAAGCATTAAATATAAATATAAAAAAAATTATATAATTATTAATATAAAAAGTAAGCAAGTATTTATAATAATAAATATATTAAAGTTAAAAGTAAACACGCTATAAATTTAAGTAGTAATTTATATAAGTATAATATAATAGTTATAAAATTATGCGTAAAAAAGCGGGTAAGCTAAATAAAATAAGTTTTAAAGCAAGGTAATAATTATTTATAAGGTATAAAAAAAGGTAAAAAAAGGGTAAAAAAATAAAAATAAAAAGGTAAATAAAAAAGGTAATAAAAAACGGTTAATTATAAATAAAGGGAACAAATAAAAAAATAAATAAAAAACAAATAAAAAATAAATAAAAAAAAAGTTTATAGCAAAAGTAAAAGCATAAAAAGTAAAAAGGATATAAAAGTTTATAAATAAAAAAGTATATTTAAATAATAATAAACTAAAAAATAAATAAAAAATTAATTATAAAGCGTATAAAAAAGGTAAAAAAGTATTATTAATATAAAGAAATATAAGGTGTAAAAAGGTTATATTAATAAGCTAAAGGTAAGTTATAAACGTAGTAAAAAAAATGCAGTAAAAAAAAGCAGTAAAAATAATATAATAAAAAAGAAATAATATTAAAAAAAAAATAAAATAAATTAAGAATAAAAGTTAGCAGTTATAAATAAGTAAAAGTAATTATTATAAAGCGTAATATAATAGTAAAAATAGCGTTTATTAAAAAAGTTTGTTTAAAGTAAAAAATATATATAATATTAAAAAAAAAAAAATAAAATATAGTTATTAGTTATTTTATAAAATTATAAAAACTAAAGCAAAAAAACATAAAAAATATTTGCGTTTTAAAAAATAATTAAAACAGTTAAATAGTATAGTTTTTAAGGTGTTATATATATAAGTTATTATAATTAATATATAAACATTAAGCAATTTAAAAAGTAGTAAAGGTATAAAAAACTAAAAAGCGTTATTAGTTTTATATATAATAGTAAAAAAATTAATAGTATAATAGTTAATAAATAAAAGGTAAAAGTAAAAAAAGGTTAAAAAGGTTAATAAGAAAAAAGGTTATAATAAAAAAAAAAGATATAAAGCTATACCGTTAATTAAAATAGTATATATAAAAACAATAATAAAGTAAAATAAAAAGTAATAATTTATATTAAAGGTTTTATAATTAATTTAATAAAATAAAATTATTTTTAACTAATATTCTTAAATTAATTTAACTTAAATTAATTAAAAAGTTATGTTATTATTAGCTTAAATCACTAGCGCTAACTTATTACTTAAGTTAAATTAATTTAAAATTAAATATTTTAATTAATTTAACTTAAACATAAGTAAATTAATTAAAAAATAAAATTTAAGCAAAAAACTAGTGTTATAATTTTAATTTATATATTAGTTTTTATGCGATATTATTATTAAGCGTATATTTTATAAGTTAAGTTAAGTTAAAGTTAAGTTAAAGTTAAGGTTGTTGGTTGTTAGTTAAGGTTAAGGTTAACAATTAAATATATATATTAATTAAACTTAAACGTAAGTAAATTAATTAGAAAATAAAATTTTAAGCAAAAAATTGTGTTATAATTTTAATTTATATATTATTTTTTATATAACGTTATTATTAAGCGTATATTTTAAAAGTTAAATTAAATTAAAGTTAAGTTAAAGTTAAATTAAGGTTAAGTTAAGGTTAAGTTAAGGTTAAGGTTAGCAATTAAATATATGTATTAATTAAACTTAAATATTAGTAAATTAATTAGAAAATAAAATTTTAAGCAAAAAACTAAGTGTTATAATTTTAATTTATATATTATTTTTTATACGATGTTATTATTAAGCGTATATTTTAAAACATAAGTAAATTAATTAAAAATAAAATTTTAAGTAAAAAACTAAGCGTTATAATTTTAATTTATATATTAGTTTTTATATAACGTTATTATTTACATATATTTTATAAGTTAAAATTAAGTTAAAGTTAAGTTAAGGTTAAGTTAAAGTTAAGGTTAAATTAAGGTTAAGGTTAAGTTAAGGTTAAAGTTAATAATTAAATATATTAATTAATTTAACTTAAAATATAAGTAAATTAATTAGAAAATAAAATTTTAAGCAAAAAATAAAGTATAATAATTTTAATTTATATATTTATTTTTTTATAAAACGTTATTATTAAGCGTATATTTTAAACATAAGTAAATTAATTAAATAATAAAATTTTAAGTAAAAACTAAGTGTAATAATTTTAATTTATATACCGGTTTTTATATAACATTATTATTAAATATATATTTTATAAGTTAAAATTAAGTTAAAGTTAAGTTAAGTTAAATTAAAGTTAAATTAAAGTTAAATTAAAGTTAAATTTAAATTGGTTAATAATTAAATATATATATTAATTAAACTTAAATATAAGTAAATTAATTAAAATAAAATTTTAAATAAAAAACTAGGTAGTAATTTTAATTTATATATTAGTTTTTTATATAACGTTATTATTAAGCGTATATTTTAAAACATAAGTAAATTAATTAAATAAAATTTTAAATAAAAACTAAATGTTATAATTTTAATTTATATATTAGTTTTTTATATAATATTATTATTAAATATATATTTTATAAGTTAAAGTTAAGTTAAAGTTAAGTTAATTAATTAAAGTTTTAAATAAAATAAAGTTATTATAAGCATATATAGTTAATAAAAAAAATTTAACTTATTTTAAAATAATTATTATATATTTATTATTATATATTTATTATATTTTATATTAAATTATAATATAATATATTAAAATATATTTATATTATAGCGTTTATATTAAGTAGCTATATATAAACAATATAAAATAGTTGTTTTATTAGGTGTTATAACTACTTATTTATATAAATAATATAAGTATTTAAATATATAATATATAAAGTTATTATATAAATATTTAATAAGTTAGTATTAAATAGCATATTATATAAAACTACTAAAAATTTAATACTTAGCTTTAATATTAAGCGCTATACTTATTATTAAAAATATTTTAATAAAAAAAATATATATTTAAAATATAGCTAAAAAGCTATATAGTTATATTAACTAAATATATAAAGTATATAAAAGTATTTATATAACGCTTATAAATAAAATAACTTATAATTTTATAGCTAAAAGCCTAGTATATATTATATAAAAAAGTTGCAATATATAAGTTAAAAATTTAATGCTAATATATAAAACAAACTAATATGTTATAAAATTATTTAAAATAGCACTTAATATAGTATAAATAACTATAATATATAAAAGTAGCAAAAGCTGTTTTTGCAATAATAACATAAAGTATTGCTAATATAATATAGTTATAAAATATAGCTTAAAAAAAAAAAGCTATTAAAAGCTAAACTAAGTTATTATTTAATATATAAGTTAAATATAATAAGCTAAGCTATTTATAAAAGTTTAATTAAATATAATTAATTATAAAGTTATAAATGCTTAAAAAATAATAATAAAGTAAAAAAAGCAAAAAAAAAGCAGTAAAAATAAATATATAATTAATATATATTATTAGCAATAAACATATAATTTAATATATATAATATATATATTAGCTAAAAGTTATTAAATTAATTATATTAAATATTATAAAACAGTAAAAACTAATATAAATTTAAATAAAAAGCTATTTTATAATAATAAATAATAAATAAAACTATTTAAAAATATATTAAATATATTAAAGCTATTATTATATATATATAATAAACTTATAAGTTAATATTATAAAGTTAAATAAAAGCTAAAAATAGTAAAACTAAAGTAAAAAATAAGCGCTTATATATATATTAATAAAAATATAATTATTAATATTATAAGTTGTTTAATATAAAGTAAAATAAGTTATAATAAGTATAGTAAGCTATAAAAAATAAAAGCAATAATTATATTAATAAAAATAAAAGTAGCAATTATAAAAGCAGTAAAAAATAAAACTAATAGCTAAAGTAGTATATATAATATAAATAATATAAATAAATAAGTTTAATATTTAAAATAAGTAGTATTAACGTTTTATATATTATTATTAAATTATAAACTAAAAAAACAATAATTTTTATAGCGTAATATATAATAAGTTAATAATAATAAATTATTAAGCTAGCAGTAAATAATAAGCTTATTTAAATTTATACTTTAATTATTAGCTATTATAATAATAGCAAAATAATAGTAATATATAAAGCAAAAAGTAAACTAAAATTAAAATATAAAAAAAGCGTAAAATAAAGTTAATAAAAAAGCAGCTAAAAAAGCAATAATATAATATTTTAAAAAATAAAGCAATAATAACCTAGTTTATAACGTTAATAAATATAAGTTATAAAAAGCTAACGCTTAATATAATTTTATAATTATATATATAATTAAAAATTTATAATATAATTAATATATTAAATATAATTAATTAGTATAAAAAATATATTATTATATAAGTAATAATAGTTTTATTAAAATAATTATAATTAATAATTTATATAATATAATAATATTAATAATATTATAAGTTATAAAGTAGTTTATAGTTAAAGGTAAATAAAGTTTATAATAAAGCAAGGTTAATAATAATTTAAAATATAAATAAAGTAATAGTTAGTAAATAATAATATTTAGTATTATAGGTTATGTTGTATAAAGTTAATATTAATATAATATATAAAAGTTTTATTAATAAATAATTATATAAGCGTTATTAAAGATAAATTTAGTTAATATTATATTATATTATAGTATATTATATATTAAGCTTTTTAATATTATAGATTAATATATAGTTTTTATATTAATTTATAATAAAAAAATTTTAATAGTTTTATATAAGTTAATTATAATTAATAATTTATAATATAATTAAAATATTAATATAATTGTAAAAATATTATTAATAAAAATATAATAGCGTTATTAATAATTAATTAAAGTTATTAATTAATAATAATTAAAGTTAAAACAAATAAAAATTTTATAATAAATTAGCGTAATAAAAAGCATTAAGTAAAAGCGTAAATAAATTAATATAAATAATAAAACTAAATAGTTTAAAAATAGCATTAAAAAGAAGTTTGTTATATAAGCAGCTAAATAATAAATAATATAATAAAAAATAAAAGTAGTAGCAGCGTATAAAAAGTTGCAAGCGTTTTAAAAAATATTATTAATATTAATATATATAATAAGCAAGTAGCTAATATATAAAAATAAAAAAGTAGTAATAATATAGTATTAAATAAAAACAGCTTAAATAAAGCGTATAAAATATTAATTAAAAAATTAGTAATAATAATAACATAGTATTATAAAAAGTTAACATAATAAAAAGCAAAAAAGTAATTTATTAATATTTGCTAAAAAATAAATAAAGATATTATAATATATTATATAAGTTAACATTATTATTTAATAAACATTAGTTATAATATATAAATAAAAAGCGTAAAAATAAAGTATTTATAATTGCTAATAAAATAAAAGTGTAGTTATTTTTAGTAATAGCTAAAAAGTTAATAAAAAGCAAAAGCAAAATAAAAAAGTTAATAAAGTGGTATATAAAATATAAAGAATAAATATAAGTATTAATAATTGCTAGCATATTTAATTAAAAGTTAAAAGCAAAAAGGTATAAGTAAATAAAATAAGTTAGTAAATAATAAAGTAATAAAAATATAAGCAATAATAAATATAATATAAAAAAAATATTATAAGATATAAAAGTAAAAATAAAGTGTTAATATAATATTATATATTTAAAGCAATATTTTATAAATATATAAGCAATTATTAAATAAAACATAAGCGGTAAAAAGCTAATATAGTAATAAATAATAAAATAACTAACTAAAGTAAAATAAAGTAAAGTTAAATATAATAGCTTATAACAACAAAATATAATTTATAAATTAAAATAAATTTATAAATAAAGTATATAAAATTATAGTTTAATATGCTTAAAAAACTATAAGTTATTTTAATAAGTTAATTAAATATAGCATAAGTTTTTAATAATATTATTAGCAATAAAATAAGTAATAAAAAATTAAAATATATTATTAAAAAGCAATAATAATGTTAGCTTAAGCGGTATAAAAAACGCGTAGTAAATAATATAGCAAGTAAATATAAGTTATTAATTAAAAATAATATTAAAAATAAAAAAGCATAGTTTTAAAAGGTGTAATAAGTAGTATTAAAAGTAATTATAGTAAAAAGCTTAGTAGTAATAATAATAAAATAAGCAAAAAAAAGCATAATATTTATATTATTAGCATAATATTTAAGTAATAAAAATAATAGTAATAATTATATTATTATTATTATTATAAATAAATATATAGTAATAAATATAAAAATAAAAATTAATTATATTAAATAAAATATAAAGTAGCCGTATTAAAAACGTAAATAGTATTAATAACGTTAAAATAATAATAAAGTTAATTTTATAAATTTTATTAATTAAACGTAAGTAATAAAATAATTAAACTAGTTTATAATAAATAAGTATTATATAATATTAAATAATAATAAGCTATTAAAAGTATAATAAAATAATATTATAGTTATAAAATTAATTTAAATATAAATATAAATAATATATTTAATAGTAATATTATAACTAGTAATAAAGCGGTATTTTAATAATTAATAAAGATATAAATAAGTAAAAGTAGTAATTTTAAGAATTAATAATGTAAATAAATATATAGTATATAATATAGTAGTATATAATAAAAAAAGATAAAAAAATGTTATAAAAGTTAGTAGCAAAAAAAAAGTAAATAAATAAAATAAAGTAAATAATAATATATTATAATAGCTATAGTAATAAAGTAATATATAAAAATATTAAAAAAAATTAAGTTTTATATAAACATTAAAATATAAATATAAAAAAGAGATTATATAGTTATTAATATAAAAATAAGTAGGTATTTATAATAATAAATATATTAAGGTTAAAAGTAAATGCGTTATAAATTTAAGTAGTAATTTATATAAACATAATATAATAAGTTATAAAATTATGTAAAAAGCGGGCAAGCTAAGCAAAATAAGTTTTAAAGGTTGGTAATTATTTATGGTATAAAAAAGGTAAAAAAAAAGGTAAAAAAGGGATAAAAAGGTAATAAAAAAGGTGCTAAAAATAATTAATTAAATAAATTAAAGGAGTAAATTAAAAACAAATAAAGGGATAAATAAAAACAAATAAAAAATAAATAAAGGGATAAATAAAAAACAAATAAAAATAAATAAAAAAATAAATAAAGAAATAAATAAAAGAAAAGTTTAGGTAAAAAAAATAAAAGCGTAAAAAAGCGATATAAAAGTTTATAAGTATAAAAAGTATATTTAAGTAGTAATAAACTAGGAAATAAATAAAAAGTTAATTATAAAGCGTATAAAAAAAGGTAAAAAAAGGTATTATTAATAAAAGATAAAGTATAAAAAAGTTATATTAATAAGCTAAAAGTAGGTTATTATAAGTAAAAAAAATGGTGTAAAAAAAAGGCGGTAAAATATAATGTAATAAAAAGAAGTAATATTATAAAAAAATAAAAATAAATTAAGTAATAAAAGTTAGCAGTTATAATAAAGCAAAATAATTATTATAAAGCGTAATATAATAATAAAAATAGCGTTTATTAAAAAAGTTTAAGTTTAAAGTAAAAGTATATATATATTATTATAAAAAAAAGAAATAAATATAGTTATTAATTATATTTTATAAAATTATAAAAAGCTAAAGTAAAAAAACATAAAAAATATTTAAGTTGTTTTAAAAAAATAATTAAAATAGTTAAATAGTAAGCGTTTTTTGGTATTATATATATAAGTTATTATAATTAATATATAAATAAATAATTTAAAAAAGTAGTAAGGTGCATAAAAAAAGTTTTAACTAATATTTTTAAATTAATATATTAAATTAATTAAAAGGTTATGTTATTATTAGCTTAAATTATTAAGTGTTAACTTAATTAATATTTTTAAATTAATTGGACTTAAATTAAGTTAAAGGTTATGTTATTATTATTTAAATTGATTAGCGCTAACTTATTACTTGTTAAATTAATTTTAAATTAAATATTTTAATTAATTTAACTTAAAATATATAAATTAATTAAAAATAAAATTTTAAGTAAAAACTATGTTACGATTTTAATTTATATATTAGTTTTTATACGATATTATTATTAAATTGTATATTTTATAGTTAAAGTTAAGTTAAGGTTAAGTTAAGGTTAAGTTAAGTTAGGGTTAAATTAGGTTAAAGTTAATAATTAAATATATATATTAATTAAACTTAAATATAAGTAAATTAATTAGAAAATAAAATTTTAAGCAAGAAATTAAGTGTTATAATTTTAATTTATATATTAATTTTTTATATAACGTTATTATTAAATGTATATTTAAAAAGTTAAGGTTAAATTAGGGTTAAATTAAGGTTAAAGTTAATAATTAAATATATATATTAATTAAAGTTAATTAATATTTTTAAATTAATTTAACTTAAATTAATTGGTTAATTTTATTATTATTAGCTTAAATTAATAGCGCTAACTTTAAATTAATTAAATTAATTTTGTAATTAAATATTTTAATTAATTTAATTTAAAATATAAGTAAATTAATTAAAAAGAAATTTAAGTAAAAACTAGTGTTATAATTTTAATTTATATATTAGTTTTTTTATATAATACATATAAGTATATATTTTATAAATTAGTTAAATTAAGGTTAAATTAAGGTTAAAGTTGTTGGGGTTAAGTTAAGGTTAAGTTAGCAATTAAATATATATATTAATTAAACTTTAAATGTTAGTAAATTAATTAGAAAATAAAATTTTAAGCAAAAAACTAGGTGTTATAATTTTAATTTATATATTTATTTTTTATATAATGTTATTATTAAGCGTATATTTTAAAACATAAGTAAATTAATTAGAAAATAAAATTTTAAATAGAAATTGCTGTTATAATTTTAATTTATATATTGTTTTTATATAATGTTATTATTAAGCGTATATTTTAAAACATAAGTAAATTAATTGTAAATAAAATTTTAAGTAAGAAATTAAATGTTATAATTTAATTTATATTGGTTTTTATATAACGTTATTATTAAGCATATATTTTATAAGTTAAAGTTATTAAGTTAAATTAAGGTTGGTTAAGTTGTTAAATTAGGGTTAAGGTTAGTAATTAAATATATTAATTAATTTAATTTAAAATATAAGTAAATTAATTAAAAAATAAAATTTTAAGTAAAAAATAAATGTAGTGATTTTAATTTATATATTTGTTTTTATAAACGTTATTATTAAGCATATATTTTAAACATAAGTAAACTAATTAAATAATAAAATTTTAAGTAAGAAACTAACATAGTAAATTTTAATTTTATATACCGGTTTTTATATAATATTATTATTAAATATATATTTATAAGTTAAGATTAAATTAAGATTAAGTTAAAGTTAAGTTAAAGTTAAATTAAAATTAAATTAAGGTTGTTAAAGTTAAGTTAAGGTTAAAGTTAATAATTAAATATATATATTAATTAAACTTAAATATAAGTAAATTAATTAAAAAATGAAATTTTAAGCAAAACTAAGTGTATTAATTTAATTTATATATTAGTTTTTTATATAATGTTATTATTAAGCTATATTTTAAACATATAAATTAATTAGAAAATAAAATTTTAAATAAAAAACTAGGTGTTATAATTTTAATTTATATATTAGTTTTTTATATAATATTATTATTAAATATATATTTTATGTTAAAGTTAAGTTAAAGTTAAGTTAATTAATTAGCAAAGGTTTTAAATAAAGTAAAGTTATTATAAGCATATATAATTAATAAAAAAAATTTTAACTTATTTTAAAATAATTATTATATATTTATTACTATATATTTATTATATTTTATATTAAATTATAATATAAATATATTAAAGTATATTTATATTATAATGTTTATATTATAGTTATATATACAATATAAAATAATTGTTTTATTAGGTGTTATAACCGCTTATTTATATAAATAGTATAAGTATTTAAATATAGTAATATATAAAGTTATTATATAAATATTGCAAGTTAATATTAAATAGTATATTATATAAAACCGCTAAAAAATCTAATATTTAGCTTTAATGTTAACGCTATACCTATTATTAAAAAATATTTAACAATAAAAAAATATATATTTAAAATAAAGCTAAAAAGCTATATAGTTATATTAACTAAATAATATAAAATATATAAAATATTTATATAATGTTTATAAATAAAACAACTTATAATTTTATAGCTAAAAAGCTTAGTATATATTATATAAAAAAGGTTAAGTAATATATAAGTTAATAAAATTTAATGCTATTATATAAAATAAACTAATCGCGTTATAAAAAGTTATTTAAAATAGCACTTAATATAGCGTAAAATAACTATAATATATAAAAGGGTAATAAAAGGCTGTTTTTTAAGTGATAATAACATAAAGTATTACTAATGTAATAGTTATAAATATAGCCTAAAAAAAAAAGGCTATTAAAAGCTAAGCTAAGTTATTATTTATATAGGTTAAATATACGCAATAAGCTAGCTATTTATAAAAGTTTAATTAAATATAGTTAATTATAAGGTTATAAATACCTAAAGAAAATAATAATAAAGTAAAAAAAAATAAAGTAAAAAAAAAGCAGCAAAAATAATATAGTTAATATATATATTATTAATAATAAAACATATAATTTAGTATATAATATATATATTAGCTAAAAATTAAATTAACTATATTAAATATTATAAAATAATAAAAACTAATATAATTTAAATAAAAAGCTATTTTATACTAAATAATAAAGTAAAAACTATTTAAAAATATATTAAGTATATTAAAGCTATTATTATATATATATAATAAACTTATAAGTTAGTATTATAAAGCTAAAATAAAATAAAAATAATAAAACTAAGGTAAAAAATAAGGCTAATTATATATATTAATAAAGCATAATTATTAATATTATAAGTTATTTAATATAAAGTAAAATAAGTTATAATAAGTATAATAGGCTATAAAAATAAAGGCAATAATTATATAAGTAGTAAAAAATAAAAGTAGTAATTATAAAAGCAATAAAATAAAAAACTAATAGCTAAAATAGCGTATATATAATAAATAATATAAATAAATAGGTTTAATATTTAAAATAAGTAATATTATAGTTTTATATATTATTATTAAATTATAAACTAAAAAATAATAATTTTATAACGTAATATATAATAAGTTAATAATAATAAGTTATTAAGTTAATAGTAAATAATTAAACTTATTTAAATTTACGCTTTAATTATTAGCTATTATAATAATAATAAAAATAATAATAATATATAAAGTAAAAGTAAATTAAAATTAAAATATAAAAAAGGCGTAAAAAAATAAGGTTAATAAAAAAGCGGCTAAAAAAGGTAATATAATATTTTAAAAAAATAAAACAATAGTAACCTAGTTTATAACGTTAATAAATATAAGCTATAAAAGGTTAACGTTAATAATATAATTTATAGTTATATATATATAACTAAAAAATTTATAATATAATTAATATATTAAATATAATTAATTATAAAAATATATTATTATATAAATAATAATAGTTTTATATAAATTAGTTATAATTAATAATTTATAATATAATTAAAAAACATTAATATAATTTATATTAAAAGTATTATTAATAAATAATATATAATATTATTAATAATTAATTAAAGGTTATTAATTAATAATATAATTAAAGTTAAAGCAAAAATAAAGTTTTATAATAAATTAATATAATAAAAAAGCATTAAATAAAGTATAAATAAATTAATATAAATAATAAACTAAGTAGTTTAAAATATTAAAAAAGTAGTTTATTATATAAATAATTAAATAATAAAAATATAATAAAAAGGGTATAATAGCAATATATAAAAAAAAGGTTATAAATGTTTTAAAAGGTGTTATTAGTATTAATATATATAATAAGCAAATAGTTAGCATATAAAACAAAAGTAATAATAATATAATATTAAAATAAAAAGCGGTTTAAATAAAATATATAAAAATATTAATTAAAAAAAAAAGTTAATAATAATAATAATATAATATTATAAAAAAGTTAAATATAATAAAAATAAAAATAATTTATTAATATTTATTAAAAAGTAAAATATTAATAATATATTATATATAATTAATATTATTTTAATAAATATTAGTTATATTATATATAACAAAAAAGCATAAAAAATAAAGTATTTATAATTATTAATAAATAAAAATATAGTTATTTTTAATAATAGTTAAAAAAAAAGTTAAAAAAAAATAAAAGTAAAATAAAAAAAAGTTAATAA
>CADCXB010000053.1:0-136383 GCA_902806585.1 Xylaria hypoxylon | reverse complement strand
TTAACTTTTTAAAGGTATTATAAATATAATAAGCTTTATATAATTATATTATATAATTTTATATTAAATAATCCATATGTTTTTATATTTAATAAAACACTAAATTATGTTTTTATAAGCTTAATATTTTAGTGCTTATAATTATTATGTTTTAATTTTTTAAGCTAAAAGTTTTAAGCCTTTTATTATTTTATAAATAGTAATAGCTAGCTATTAGTATATTTATAAGGTTTAACTTTTGCTTTCTTTTTAAGTTTTATAGCTTATTAAAGTAAGTAGTTATATAGTACTACGTATAGCTTTTAATTTTATATTTTATATATGTTTTTATATTTTATATATTTTAAATAATTTTATTTAAACTTTTTAAACTTTAAACCAAAAAAATATTATAATATTATTATATTAGTGCTTACAAAAAAACTATTTTTAGTTTTTTATTATTGTTTTTTTTAGCAGCTTTTATTTCTTTTTTTTTTGCGTTTTTTTTTTAATAGCACTATTTTCTTTTTAATTAAAAAAATAAGTAGATTTTATTATAATAGCTTATAACTTTATAAAATTATTAAAATATTATAAAATTTTATATTAGCTAAGTTTAATAATTATATTTATTTATTATATATATTAAGTTAAATTTATATAGCTTTATTAGCTAGCTTTTATTTAGCTACTTTATACTATTATATTTTACCTTTAGTTTTAATAGCTTAAGTTATTTACTTTTATAAGCTTTCGCTAGTTTATAGTAAACTAAGTATTTTAAGCCTTTTTAAATTTTTTTTTTAATATAAAATATATATATATAGTATACTTTTATATCGTAATATTTAAACTTATTATAATACTACTTATAATCTTTATAAGCAAATATAAAGTTTAAGTATTAAGCTAGCGTTTTATATAATAAATAAAGTGCTTTAAAGTATTTCTTTAGCTTATAATTTATTTATGCTGCTTTAAATCTGCTAAAGATATTAATATTTTTATTTTTTAGCTAGTTTTTTGTTATTTTTTTTATTTAGTTTTTTATAGTTTTTTTAAAGCTTGCTGCTATAAAAGTTAAATCTAAGTTTTAAAGTTTTCTTTTTGCGCTTAATTTAGCTTATGCGTTTATTTATTTATTTTTATTAATATTATAATACCTTAAGCTTTAATATAGCTTTATATTATATTTGTTTATAAAGTTATATATTTTTATAAAAACTTATTATAAAGTTATTAAGGCGTTTTTTTAAGCGTTTTATATTATTGCTATATTATTTATATAAAGTATAATAGTAGTGTTTATAAAAAATTACCTTAAAGCTTTTTATAGTGCTTATAATGCCTTTAAAGCTTTTATATTAAAAACTATTTTAATTAAGTTAAAGCTTTTATATTTTTTAATTAATAATATTTATTTTTTATATAAAGCGTATTTATATCTTAAGCCGTTTTTTATTTTTAAGCTATTTAAAAAAACAATTATATTAAATATTATTTTATTTATAAACTAAACTTTAAAAGCTATAGCAACTATTTTTTTGTTTACTTTTATAATAAAATTAACCTTAAATTTTTTTTGGTATTTTAATAAGTATAATATTATTTTTTTTATATTTAGTAGGGTTTTTGCTGCTATTTATAAATAAATGTGTGCTTTTTATAATTGTTTTACTTTTTTACTTCTTTAAATTTTTTTAAATATTAATTTTAATATAAAAAAATGCGTTTTATATACTATTTTAAGTTTTAAAGCAAACTTATTTCTTGCTTATTTAAAAGCTATATTTATTATTAGTATTTTATTTGCTATAAAAAAAGCGTGCTTAAAAAAGGTTTTTTATATAAATAGGACTTTTTTAACTACCTTTAATAATGCTTATTAAATGGTTTAAATATAGCCACTTAGCTTAATGCTTATTATTACTTATTTATTATTTACTATTTTACTTAATAGCTTTGTTTATTTTTTATACTATGCTTTATATTTATAAAAAAGTACTAATATTAGTACTATATTTACTATTTTATATAGTTTTATAGCTAGTAAGCTATATATAACTATTAATATTACCTTAATATAGTTTGTTATTTTAATTTTTTTAGCTGCTTTTTTTTTTATATACCTTTAAAATTTTACTTTTTTGTTTAAAAAAACGCCTAGCTATTAAAGTGCTAGCGTTTTATTTAATTATTAAAAATTTTCTAATAAAATTAGTTTAACTTTTATACCGTTTTTTAAGTTAATTATAAAGTTAGCTTTAGTCCTACTTTTTATAAAATAAATAGCTTTTATTTTCTTAAAAATAAACGCGATTTTATTTTTGTTTTTATATTTTAAAACTTTATTAACTTATTTTTTTATTTTATAAGTACTTTATTTTAAAGTTTTTTTTATTGCTAACACTTTTATATTATTAGCATACCTTTATTAGCTAAGGTTACTTTTTATAAGCTTATATAAATATAATATATATAGTATTAATAATATTAAAAAGCCTTATAAAATGCTATAAGCTATTTCTTTTAGTTTTATTAACGCTTTTTTTTAAAAAAATAATAATTATATAGTTTATTAAAAAGCTTTTAGTTAACTTAATAACTATTGCTCGCCACTTTTATTTTATTATCTTATTTAACAATTAATTATAAAGCAGCGTATTAAATACTCCTTAAATATTTAAAGTAACTAATATAGCTATTATTTTATTTATAAAAGCTAATTTAATATTATATATTAAGCTAGCCACTAGGTTTATTACTAATTTTTTTAATATTGCTTTAATATATTATAAGCTTATTAGTTTAGCTTTTAAAGCTATTTATATTATTTTTTTTATTATAAATTATTTAAATCTCTTTTTTATATATAATAATAAAATAATAAGCTTTTAAAACTTATAAGTAATAAAGTTTATTTTATTTAGCGTTAAAAGCATAACAATGTTAGCTTTTTTTTAAACCTTTAAAAAAGTGCTATATTTTAAGCATTTTTTTAATAATACTTTATAATATTTTTTAATTATAAGCTAAGTAGTGCTTAGGTATTTAACTAATATAAAGTCCTCTTTTAATAACATTAAAGTCACTTTAGTAATATAACTGCATGCCTTTTTTATAGTTACTATTATAATTTATAATAATGCTAATTGTTTTATTAGTCCTTTAAAGTTATTAAATTATTTTAAAAGCTTAATTTCGCTTTTATTATTAATAAAAGTTAAAAGCTTTATAAGTTTTATAAGTTTTAAAGGTATTATATTTTTTATTAGGTTAATATTTTTTATTAGCTTAATTAGTTTTATAAAATCATAGTTTAATAAGTTATTATTTATATTAAATTGTTAAAGTATACTTTTAATAAAATATTTTGCCTTTTTTTATAAGTCCTTTATAATTTTATTTTTATTTATAAATAATAGTGCTTTTATAGCGCTTTTTTATTAGTACTAGTTTATAACTTTTATAAGGTTTTTATTATTTTTTATTTTGTTTATTCTATTTATTTAATAAGTTTTTTTTGCCTTTTTTATTACTATAAAAAACTATTATCTATTAATATTTATGTTATTAATACCTTATATTTCTTAAAAAGCTGTTTATGCTTTTATATAATTATATGTTTACTAAGGTGCTACCTTGCTATGTTTATGTTTAATATTTTCTATAGTAATAATATATTTAAACAATAGGTTTATTAAAGCTTTTGCCACTTTATTAACTTTTTTTAATAATATAATCGCTTTAATATTTAGTAATATATTTATTTTAATATATATTATGTTTAATAGCCTTTTTAAGCCTTTTTTTTTAATAAAGATTTTTTATGCTTTATTTAGTAGTTAAGTTGGTTTTTTTTATAATAGAACTATTAATAGTAGCTTATAATCTAATAGTATTTTTAGCTTTTTTGTTACTTAGCATTTAATAAAAGGTATATTTAAAAAAAAAATGTTTATTATATGCCTTACCTTATATATCACTTTGCCTAGCTTTTTTATATAATATATTTCCGCTTTAGCTAACTAGTTTAAAACCCTTTGTTTTTTATAAAAAGTAATAGTTTTTAGCTTTTAGTTTAAATATTATATATTTAGGTTTTTAATAGCTAAGTAATTCTTTAATAGTTTTAAAACAATAATATAATTTATTATTATATTGTTATTTAGTGCTTTATAGTAGGTAAAAAGCTTATATTTGTTAATATTTAGCTATATAAGGTCTTAAAAGTATACTAGTATTTTTATTTCGACTTTTAGTCCGCTTTATATTTTAATATATATTATTACTTTAGGTTTATTAGCTTTTTATATATTTTAAGTGTTTATTAGCTTATAGTTTTTATATTTTTAATATATTTATGTTTTTTTATTTTGTTTTTTGTTAATTTATAGTTTAATAACTATAATAATATTTATTTCTTTATTTTAGTACTTTTATAAAAAAACTAAGTGGTTATTAGCGCTATATACAATATTTTATATTACTACTTTTATTTTAAAAGCTTATGCTATTTTTTCCCGCTAATATTATTTAGTTATTATTTAGCGTTGTTATTTGTTTTAATGCCGCTAAACTTAGGTCTTATAAAGGTTTTTTTTTTGGTTGTTTTTTTAGTTTTTTTTAAAATTTTAATAGGTTTTACTATAGCAATCTTTATAAATATTGCTTTAGCAGCACTTTTAATTTAAAGTAGTAAAATTAAAGTAATTAAATAAGCCTTTATAATAGCAATAGTAATTTTATTTTCTATTTTTTTGTTGTTAGTTTTATTTAATATAGTGCTTATTAAAGTAATTGTTTTTATAGTTAACTTTTTTATTAGTTGCTTTATAAGTATTAAAAAGGCTTTTTTTTTATTGTTATTATTTTATTACTAAAGTTGTTTTATTAGCGTTACTTTTTTTTTTATAGTAGCTGTTATAAGTAGCTAGTTTTTATTATTATATTTTTTATTTTTAGCTTATTATATAACTTTAATTTTTGCTTATAATAATAAAATAACTTTTTTGTTTACTTTTTTTAGTTTATAAAAATAGTTTTTATAACTTATTAAATATAAGCTATAATAGTTAATATATTTTAATAGTTTAATATAAGCCTTATTATTTATTAGCTTATAAATATTTAAATAAATACTATAGTTTTTATATAAAGGCTTTTTGTTATAAAACCTAGCTATATAATAGCTTTAATATCTTAAGTTATATTAAATAATATAAGCTTGCTTTTTTTTTTTTTAAAATAGTTTACTTATTAAAAATAACTAAAACTATTATATTAGTTTTTAAAAAAATATTACTTAAGTAGCATCTTTTATTTTTAAATTAATATTATTATAAAATATATAAGCGTTAACTAAAGTAGTGCTTATTTATAGCTTAGCTTTTATTACTACTATTTTATAGGTTATATTTATTAGTATATTAATTATATAGTTTGTTATAAATATAAGGACTTATAAAATAATATATATTACTTATTTTTTTAATAGTTTTATAACCTTAGCTTTTAAAGTTTATTTAATTATTTTAATATTTTAGTTTTTAAATAATTTATTTTTTATTATTAAGTTTATTATTTTAATAGCCTACTTAGTTTTAATAAGCTATATATTTTAAATAACTTTAGCTAGTAGTTTAAAGCTATATAACAGTGCTATTTTAGCTATATAAGCTATTATTTAGTTAGCTTAAGTTGCTTTTTTTTTTAGTTGCATTAAAACTTTAGTATTTTTTTAAAGTTTTATAGCTATAGTGCTTATATTATATATTAAAAGCTTAAAAGTTATTAATGTAACTGTTTTATAAAGTGTTTTAATAAATAGCTTAGCACTTTTTTAACTAGCTATTTTAGTATATAATAGCGCTAATATTTAAAACATTAATTGCTTTAATATTTTAATTTTTACTTATATATTAATTAGTTATAAAAAAGCTATTAAGCTATATTTAAGTATTATTTTAAGATTTTAATATAATTTTAGGCTATTTATTTATAGCTAGCATAAAAATCTTTTTAAAAAAATTAAATAAAGTTATTTAATATTATTATTAGTATAGTAATAACTTTTTTATAGATTTTTATTTTGCGGTTAATTTTTATATATTATTTAAAAAGCATGTTTTAAAGCAAAAAGTTAAAGTTGTTATTTTTTTTAGTTATTTTAAGCTTTAAAAGTAAATTAATTAATTGTTAATTTGTTTATAAATATAAGTGGTTATATTATTTTTAGTTTTTTATTATTTTTTTTGCTTTTTTTATAGTTAAATATTATATGTTTTTTATAATATATTTTTTATGCTATAAATAAAACATAAGTTAATATATAGTAGTTTATTATATTATAAAACTTATAAAATTTTAGTAAGTTTTATAGTAGTTAAATAAAGTATAACTTATATTTATTAGCGCTTATAAGTTTTAAATAATAAAACTTTATAAGCTAGCTATTTTTTTTTTATTTTTTACTGTTAAATTTTAGCTTTAGTTTTAATAGTTTTAATTAGTATGCCTTTTTTTTTTTTGATTTATTATAATATATTAAATAGGTATAAGTTTTACTGCTATAGTTTTACTATAAGTTAATACTTATATAAAAGCAGTGTATTTTTGCCTTTAAGTACTTAAATTTATAATAATACTAATTAAAG
The DNA here is from genome assembly GCA_902806585.1 of Xylaria hypoxylon. NCBI lineage: Eukaryota > Fungi > Ascomycota > Sordariomycetes > Xylariales > Xylariaceae > Xylaria > Xylaria hypoxylon. Next base: position 129,745 of record CADCXB010000053.1, on the reverse strand, counting down.
TCTTTATATTTAAAAAAGTAAGCTAAATACTTATTTAATATATTTTAAAAAGCTATAGTGCTATAAAATATAGTTTTAAAGTATATTAAATATTAGCGTACTAATAACTAATAAGTTAAATAACTTTAATATTTTTTTTTTTTTTGTTTTTAACCGGTAAGTTATTTGTTTATTATAAAGCTATTACTTTATAAATCTTTTATTTTATAATAAATTTAATACCTAAAGCTATAAGTTTTATAAATTTTAAATTAATATTGTTTTTTTTTGCAGCTGCTTTTATAAATACGTTAGCTTGCTTATTTTTTTATATATTTATATAGCTTAAACATTATTTAAGTTTTATATCAAACTTATTTATTAGTTTATAAATTTAAATAAATATGCTTTATAAAGTAATAAAAGCGTTTTTTTAAGCATATTAAATTGCTGCTATATTATTTATATAAATTATAATCTTTTATATAAAAAATAATTTAGTTGCTTTTTAAAGGCTTTAAAATACTTTTACTTTTTTTGTATTAAAAATATTACTAATTAATATTATACCTTTGTTTTTGTTAGCTATTTTTTTTTGGCTTTTATATACTATATATTTATATTTTAGTTTTTTATTTTTTTTTAAGCTATTTAAAAACACTATAATTTTAAAAATTAACTAGTTATTAAATTATTATTTAAACTTTTTAAATGTTTTTTTTTTGTTTTTACTTTTTATAAAGTTTATATTAAATTTTTTTAAGTATTTAAAAAAGTAAAATATTAGCTTGTTTATTAATAAAAGTAGTTTTTTAGCTAGCTAAATATTAAACTTAAGTTTTTATTGTTATTTTGCTTGTTTATTTTAGTTAATAATTTTAGTGTTTGCTTTTTTAGCAAAAAGGTGGTTTTTAATAGTTGTTTATACTTAGTATATAAACCTAAGTCTTGCTTTATTTAAAGCTATTTATATAATTAAAAGTTTGCTATTAATAAATAGTACTATATTAAAATATGTTTTTTAAACTAGTAGTATTTTTTAAACTGCTTTTACTAATGCTTTTTATATAAAGTTAATATATCTTTTTAATTTAGTACTAGTTTTTTTTAGCTTATTTAGTGCTTTATATAAATCTTTTTAAAAAGCGTTATATTTAAGCTATATATATTTATAGCTTTTATACTTAAAATACGCTTAGTTTTTTAGTGCAAAAGTTTATATTTAAAGCTTTAATATATAGCGTTAGCACTTTAGCACTTTTATAAAACCTTTTATAAAAATATTAAAGTTTTTATTTAATTAAATAAAAAAGTAATAAAAACTAATAAAATAATAGCGTTTGCAGCTAAAACAGCTTTATTATAAAGTTTAAAACTATTAGCTAAAGCTTTTTAAAATATATAGCTTATTAAAACAAGTTAAGCTATTAAAGCAACAAACCTAACAACAAAAAATAAACTACTTAAAAGCCAAAATATTAAAAAAATTAAGTAAATACTAAAAGCTTAAGTAATAAAGCTGCTAAAAAAGTGGGTAGTATATATTATACCCTAAAAAAGTGCTTAATAATATAATATAAAAATATTATAGCTAGCTAAATAAATCAGTTATTATAGTTTATCTTTATTTAGCCTTATTATTAATTAACTTTTTAGCACTAGTAAATATATATAAAGAGGTACTATTTACTTATAAGTAGTAATATATTATACCTTAAAAAAGTGCTTAATAATATAGTGTAAAAACATTATAGCTAGCTAAATAAATTAACTATTACGGTTTATTTTTATTTAGCGTTATTATTAGTCAACTTTTTAGCACTAGTAAATATATATAAAAAGGTATTATTTACCCGTAGGTAATAATATATTATACCTTAAAAAAGTGCTTAATAATATAATATAAAAACATTATAGCTAACTAGCTAAATAAATATTTTAAAAGTTAAAAGGTTTTAAATAAATATTGTTAAAATATAGCAAAAAAAATCGAATTTTTTAACCAAAATATAAAAATCAATAAAAATAAGCTATATATATAAAGCTTTTAATGTGCTAATTTTAAATATATTAGTTTTATAATCTTAATTATAAAGTATATAAAGTTAAAGCTAATTAAAGTATAAAAATTAAGTAGAAGTTAATAAAAGTAAATAATAAATTATATAAGTTATAATAAATAAATTAGTGGTGTAAGGCTAATATATTAATAAACTTAATTAAATTAACTAAAATTAATATATATATAAAGTTTTTAATATGCTAATTTTAAAAATACTAGTTATATAATACTAATTATAAAGTATATAGTATTAATAATAAATAAAAAGTAAAAAGTATATAAAAAGGTAAAAAATATATTAAAAGCTTTTAAATAACTTATATAATTAAAATAAGGTATTTATTAACTATAATTAATATAATAAGTAAAATAAACTAAAAAATAAATAGTTAAAAAGCTTAAAAAATATTTACTTTAAATATAATACTTTAATAGTTTTAATTATAACGTGCGTAGTATAATTAAGGTAAAAAAAGTAAAAAAAGGTAAAAGGTAAGTAGTTAACCTAGTTATACTACCTTTTTAGTTATACAACCTAATTAAAATTATTAGCGCTATAATAAAAATAATATTAATTATAAATTTATTAAAAGTTTAATAATAGCGTTAAAATATATAACGTTATTAATAATTAAAAATAAGGCTTAATATAGCTAGCTAAAGTTATAAAATTAATAGTAAAAATAAATAAAGTTTATAAGTAAGGTTAATAGTAAGGGTTTAAATAAATAAATTAAAAAAAAGCTTTATTTTTTTTACTTTAACTTTTTTTATTATAAATATTTTATAAAAATTATAAAAAAGTTAAAAAATTATTTGCAAGTAATAAAATTAATTAAAAAATAATAATAGTTAAAAATAAATTATTGTTTTATTTTTAAGCTATTTTAAAATTAAGATTTAGTTTAGTTTAATTAAGTTATTTAAAAATTAAACTAAATATTATTTGGTTTATATAAAGCGCTATTTATATTATTTTTTTTGTTATAAGTTTATTTAGTTTTTTTTTTATATTATTATAATATTTAAAGTTATTAATTAAGTTAATTTTTTAGAGTATATATATTATAACAGTAATAATAACTATATTGCTTAAGCCTATATATTTAATAGTTTTAATACTATATAGCGCTACGCAAAGCTTTACAATACTACGCAATACCACGCAGTGCTACGCAGTGCCTTATAATACCACATAGCGCTACATAAAGCCTTGCAATACTATGCAATACCACGCAGTGCCACGCAGTGCCACGCAGTGCCTTGCAATACTACGCAATACTACGCAGTGCCTCGCAATACCACGCAATACCACGCAGTGCCTTGCAATACTACGCAGTGCCTCGCAATATTACGTAGTGCCTTACAATACTACGGAATAATATTAAATTTATAAATTATAAAAACTTATTTTTATTTTTAAAGCGTTTGTTACTAAAATTACTTATTTTAAATATAGTTTTAAAATAAAAAAGTTTTTAGTTTTTAGTTTATTATAAATTTTTAGCTTTTTTAACTTATAAAGTCTTTAAACTTTTATACTACTTAAAATAAAATATAGCTTTTATATTTATTAATATTTTAAATTTTATATTACTTTAAATCTATAAGATTTATTAGCTTACTAAAATATTTTTAAGTATATTAATTATTTTAAAACCTTAGTAAATAAATAATAAATTAAAAATATTATTTTATTAATTATTTAAAAGTTTAGGTTTTTTTAGCTATTTTAAAAATATAAAAGCTTTTATATATATTAAATATAATTATTAATATATAAATTATAAATATTTTAAGCTTTTAATTTTAATATAACTTATATTAAAAATATTGCTAATTTTATTGCTTAATATTTTAAAGTTTATAAAAAGGTTATTAAATATAATAAAAATTAATAAAGCTTAAAATTATTTTAAATTATAATAATTAATTATAATTTATTATTAGCTATGCTTTTTTTTAAACTAGCTATTTAAACAATAAATTTAAGGCTATATATAAGTGCTATAAAAATAGCTTATTAATATGTTTAAAAATAAGCAAAAACTAAATAGCTTTAGTTTTAATGCTATTAAAATAATATAAATATAAAAGCATATATTTTTAGGTATACTTTAAATTACGCAAGTAAAATAGCATATATAAATAATAACATATAATAAGTTAAAAAATTTTATATAGCTTTATATAAATTTTATAAGTTAATTATTTAATAGTTTAATAAATTAATTAAAATTATAAAATAGTTTATATTTACTTTTTAAATTAAATATATATTTATATAAATATAATAATTTAAAATAAAAATTAAGCTAAAATATAAATTTTTAGCTATTAAAGTTATAATAGTTATAAGTTTATTATATATACTATTTTATTTGTTGCTATTATATAATTAAGTTAATTAATTTAAGTATATTTTTTGCTTTTTTATAATTTATTTAATAGTTTTATAAAATTATATAAAAGTTTAATATTATACTTAATATATTTATATCTAATAAACTAAAGTTATAAACAACTATTATTAGCTTTATAATGTTATATTAATAATCTTTAAAAATTATATTATTAAATTACGCTATAATAAAAAATAAATTATATTTTATTTCTAATAAAAACTAGCTTTATTATTAAACTATAATATATTTATAAAACTAATTTTTTATAAGCATACTGCTTTTATATTCGCTTAAGTTTTTTTAATTAAAGTATTTTATTTTTAAAAAAACTTTTATATAATTTATAATATACTAGCTATAAGCTTAATTTTTAAATTAGTTAGGCTTTTAATTAAATTTTTATATAATATTTAATGTTATTATATTATTATATTAAAAAAAAAAGTAAAGTTTTTATTTTATATTTTTAAAATATTATTTATAGCTTAATAGCTTTAAATTAAAAAGTATAATAGTATATTTAATAAAATTATATATAATAAGCAATTAGTACTTAGCTAAGTAAACTAATATAATAATATAGCGTTAGTTATTATTTAGTTTTTATATAATATTTAGTATAAAAGCTTGTTAAAAATACTAACTAATAACTAATATAAAAGTATTTAAAGGTTATATAACTACTAAAGTATTTTTTATAATTTTTATAATGCTTTAGTTAACTTAACTATTATTAAAATAATATTTATTAATTATAAATTAAAATAGTTTTATATTTTTATTAGGCTTAGCTTTAAGCTTTTATAATATTTAATATAAATAAGTAATAAAAAAAAGCTAATTATTACTTAAATAATAACTAAGTTATATTATTTTATTTTAGTAAATTTTAAATATTAAAAAATATAATAGTTAAAATTAATAGAATATATTTTATAAAATAAAATTAAAAGATAAATATAATTAATAACTTAAGTGCTTAAATATTAAACAAGATTTTTACCTATATTATTTTATAAATAAATAAGTATAAAAACTTATTTATAAAAAGCTTATTTTAAAGCAAGTTAATATAATAGCTACGTTAGTTTTTAGTTATTTAAAAGTTGCTTATATAAGTATTAATTTTAATTATATTTAAAAACTAAAAAGTTATAATAATAATAGTAAAAAAATCGTTATTTAATTAAATAAAGCTTATAAAAAAAGTTAAAGCTAAAGTTTATTTTATTAATAAAATTACTTAGTAGCTAAAAAAACAAATTAAATTAGCTAATAAATATAAGCTTACATTATAAATTAGTACCAGCTTAGCTAATATAAAAAGAAAAAAAAGTTGAAATAGGTGTATAGTTTAAATAAGTGCGCAGTTTAAATAGGTGCGTAGTTTAGGTAGGTGTAATATATTATACCAATAAATAAATATAAATAGCAAAAGTTATATATATAGTAGTATGCTATTGTTTTAAAAGTAGATTTTTATAATAAAACATATAAAAAAGCTTAAAATAATAAAGCTATTATATTTAAATTAATTATTTAATAAATAAACATAGTAAATATTTAAGTGCTTTACTTAAATATACTTATATACTTAGGTATTTATATATATATTTACTATATACCGCTTATTACTTATATTTATTTAAAGAGGTACCTAAGGTATATTTTTTAAGTAAATCTACTTATAATAAAATTAATCCTAAGTACCTTTTTTTTATAAAATAGTTTGCATACTTTTTAAGTTTGCTAACACTTTTTTTTTTGCTATATTTAATATTTTTACCTATATAATAATAGTTTAAGTATTAAATAATATTTAATAAACTTATAATAAGTTTTTCTCTTTTATTTTAATTATATATATTAGCTTTATTTTTTACTTATTATAAAACTAGTAATTATATCTTATATCTCTTTTTTAACTATATTAAACGCTTAAAATAATATAAAAATATTATATAATAAAAGTTAGTATTAAACTTAATTATTAAATATAACACCTTATTTTAGTTAATTTATATATAAAAATTAAAAACTAAGTTATTTTATTTTTATTGCTAATTCTTTTATTTAATTAATTTTATTTTGCTATAGCGCTTTTTATATTAAGTGCAAATAGCTTATTAAGCAAAATAAACAAAAGTTTTAATTTTAAAGTATGTAGCAAGTCTTTAAAAGCAAAAATAATAAATATTATTTCCTTTAAAAAAAAAATCCTAGCTATTATAAAAGCTAAAATTTTTATTTCTACTAAAAGTATATACTTTTTTATTTAATATATATTTTAGCATAACATAGCTAATTGTTTTAATAGTGCTATTATTCCAAAAAAAAAAAAGTATTTTTAAAAATTTTAAAAATATTTTTAGTATATTAATATTAAGCAAAAATTTATTTAATAAAACCTAGGTTTTAAATAATAAGCTAGATTTTACTAAAGCAATAAACTATTTATTAAAAAAAGCTATTAAAATAAAACCTATATAGTTTTATAAACTTTTATAGCATATTTTTTAAAATAAAAAAATATTATATTTATATATATAAAATATTAATAATTTTAATGTTTTTTTACTTAAGCTTAAAACTATTATCTTTTTATATATAATATATAATAACTTACTAAAAAATATTTAAATTTATAATAGCTTACATTAAATAAACTGCTTAAAATATTATAAAGTATTTAAAGTAACTAATAATATTTATATTAAAGTTTATAGCAATAAATCTAGTTTTAGCCTTTATACTAATTATTATTATACTAAGTAATAAAGCCAAATAAAAACTTTATATACTTTTTAGCCGAAAGCACTTACTTTATATATTTTATTATATAATAAAAGCCTATATAATAAAAATAAAATTAAAAAAGCTATAAGTAAAAACTTAAACTTTATTTTTAATGCTATAATAATAGCTAGCACTTTATTAAAAATTAATATTATAAAGCGTTTTATTTGCAATTTAAGCAAAGCTACTAATAAAACTATAGCTTTAATAATTTAAATTAAGCTAAAATAACTTAATAGCATAATTAAGCAATACTTTATATATATAATAAAAGTTATAATAAATAAAGTTGTTAGTTAGTTATAAAATTTTAAAAGCAAACAAAATAAAAATCTTTATAAAATAAAGCTATTTTTATAATAATTTAGCGCTAACTTTTTTAATTTATAAATTAGTTATTTTAAGCAACTTTAACTTTTAATAACTTTATTAACCTAAAGCTAATAAGTTATAGCGCAATATTTTATTATATATTAAAATTAATTGCTAACAAGCTAAAATATAGCGCTTATATTTTAAGTTTCTTTTTTAAAAAGCATACCTTTTATAACTAATATATATTATTAAAGCAAGTTAATAAAATCTATTTCTAAAACTTAAAAAAAACATTTAAAAACATTATTTAATAAGGTTTTAATATTTTGTTTAGCTACTATTATATATATATTTAATTTTAATATTAAAAAAATATTATATATATATTAATAATATATTTAGTTTATATAAAAAACTATATTATAAATATATTTAGTATGCTTTTAAAAACTAAGTAGCTATTAATTATTTAAATATAAATAATTATAAATAAATTATACTAAAAAGAAAATAAGTATAAAAAAAAGAAAATAAGATAAAAAAAACACATATTTAATAAAAAAATTGCTAACTTATTTAGTATTATAATTAAAATATTAGCAATGCTTTAAAACTAAGTATATATATACTAAAGTATATTTTAATAAAAAATCTTTATAATATAATTACTTTTTTAATATTTTTATATTAATTGTTTTTATAAACAAGTTTAAATAAAAACTAAGCTATATAAAAACTTATAACTATAAAAAAGTATAGGTATAATAATTAAGTAAATATTATATATTTAAAAATATATAATATATTAATAGTATTTATTTAAAAGACTATTATAAAAGCTTAAAAAGTAGTATATAAAGTTTTTTATTAAAATCAAAAAAAAAAGAAATTAAAAAAACTGCTAAAGTTATCTTAGCCTACCTAAACAAATAAAGAGCTAAAAAATAAGGCCTTAACCCTTAAGTTAAAGGTTATAAAGTTAAAATATAAAGTAAAAAAGTAAAAGAAAACGTATAAAAAGCAAAAAAAAAAGTATAAAAAGCAAAAAAAAAAGTATAAAAATATGTAATAAATTTTAAAGAACGCAACAAAGATTTTAAAAACCGCATTAAAAACCTTAACAAAAAAATTATTTAAAGTAATTAGCTAGCTATTTAGCATTAACATTTTAACAAATAAATATTTACATTATATTTTTAAGGCGTAGCTAATAATATATATTTGTTTTATTATGCTATATTTAGTATATATATAGCTAGTTATAACTAAGTATAATATAATAAAAATATATAATAATATATTAAAGTTAATAAAATAGTAAGTATATAAGCATTATATTTAGCTTAATTATATATATAAAAAAGAAGTTAAAAAAACCTTTTATATATAAATAAAATATTAGTGTTTTTTTATAGCCTAGTTTTTATATTATATAGCATATAAAGTAATTTAAATATAATTCACTTTTAATAAATATAATATTAAAAATCAAAAAATAATATAATAGCTAAAATATTATATAACCTAAAAGTATAAAACTATAATATTATAGCTATTTAAAAGCTATAAAAAAACCTACGTAAAAAAAACTATTAATAATATATAATATATATTACTTAGCTAAAAATAACTTTTATTCACGCTATCTAAAAAAAAAAAAAAATAGTTTAGTATTAGTATACCTTTTTATAAACAAAAGATTTTTTTATGCTTAATAATAATTTAAAAAGTAATAGCTTATATAGCGATTTTAATTTTTATTATAAATTTTAAAAAAGTTTGCTTTATTAAAAAAAAAACCTTAATATAAAAAATATAACAAAAAAGATATATTAATAATATAACAATAATTATACTAAAAAATATAATATAGCTTTTATAAGTATATTTAAAAAAGCAACCTATTAAATAAGCTATATATTAAACTTAGTTTTTTTAAATGCCTTTTTTATAAAAATAAAAATAATAAAAGCTTTAAAGTATATATTAAACTATTACTTACTATTAATAAAGTTTTTAAATTAAAAAAAAAAAGTGTTTAACTAATTTAAATATATTATATATATAAATAACTACTTAAAGTTTAGCGTACTAATAAAAGTTATAGCAGCTATATTATTAAACGCTAAAGCAATTAATAATATAATATAATTTAATTAGTATATATAAAAGTTTATAAAATTAATTACTTTTATAATAAAAGCTATTAAAAGCTAGGTTTAAAATATAAGTTGCTTTATTAAATAATAAAACAAAAAATGCTAGATATTTTATAAAAATTACAAGCAAGCTAAAGCATAATATAAGCTTAATAATAAACTTATAACTATATATTTAAAAAAGTACTATAATTTTTTAATAATAATTTATAAAGTAAAAAAAGTATACTAAATTATTATTATTAATAGCGCTATAACTAATTTCTAACTATATAAAGTAGTTAGCTAACAAAAACTAAGCTTAAAATAAATAGCACCTTTGCTAGTAATAAGTAATATAGTTATTAAAAATATAAAAGCTAAAGCAAAAGTACTTTAAACTAAAATTTTAAAACAATTTAATAATAAAAACAACTTAAATATTAATTTTTTAAAAAAGTAAAATAAAACAAAAACAATATTATACTAAAACACTTAAACTACTTTAAAAAAGGTTAAAAAATATATTATAAGCATTTTAAATATAATACTTAATATAAATAATATTTTAATAACTTTTTTAAAAGCGTATTAAAATAATATTAATTATATTTATAACTAAGCTATATTTTAACTAGCTAGCTAAATATAAAGGTATTAATAATATTTAAAGTAAAAAAAAAAGATATATATCTTTTTTCTTGCTTTTAAAGGCCTATAGCCCTACTTTATATATTAATAAAAGCTTATAAAAGCTAGTAGTTAAGTAAATAGTATAAATAGCACTTTATTAAAGTATTTTAAGCTTATAATATAAAAAGGCGCTTTTAAAATAATTAGCTATAAACTTTTATATATTTTATTTGTTTATAATATAAAGTATATATTAATTTAATACTAAAAAAAAACTATATAGTAGCTTTTTATAAAGCTTCTTTAAAGGCATTAAAATATATAAAAACCTATTTAATAAAAAAATAAAGCTATAGTTATTTTACTATATTATCTTTTTTTTTTTTTAAAAGTAATATTTAGCTAGTAATATATAATAAAAACAAAGTTTAAAGCTATTATAGCTATATATATTACTTTTATTAAAAACTATAATTATAGCAAGCTAATTATTTATTATATATTAAGCGCAATATATTATAAAAAAAATAATTAAATTAATATTAAAAATTAGCTAGCTAAAACTTTTATTTTTTTTTTAACGCCTTTTTTTTTACTTATGCCTTTTTATAGTTCTTTATTCCCTTTTTATAATAGTTCGCTTTTTTATAACCTTATATTATATAGCCTTATTATAGCTTTATATATAGCCTTAAATAACTAAAAAAAAATAAAGGTTTTATTTTTATTACTGCTTATATATTATTTTAAAAAATCTTATAACTTTTAATAATAAAGCTAAATATCTTATTTATTTAAAACCTTTAGGTTATTTACTTAGTTTAGCTACCGCTTATATATTTTATAAGACTTTTTATAATAAACTAAATATTTTAATATTTTGTTTTATTTATATAAATATTTAAGCTTTATATTATTATACCTAAATATTTTATACCAAATAAAGTTATTATATTTTGTTTTTATTGCTAATATTGCTAAAAAGTTATATAGTTATATTTTTATAAAAAATACTAGTTTGCTATAGCACTTTATATTATAAATTTGTTTTTACTTTAAATATTATAGCAAAAAACATTTTACTAGGTAAGGCTTTGTTTATTATAACCTTTGCTTTAAGTAAACTTATGTTTAACTATTTAAAGTCCTTTATATAAGCAAAATAGCTTATACTACTAAAATAAGTGCTTTATTAATATTATATATATAGTATTTAATACATATACTTATAATTTCTTTTCATTATATACTAGCTTACTTATAAGGTATATTATAATATAGTCGCTAATAATTACTAAATGGTTAATATTTATATTTTTATATATAATATATATTAGTTTATATTTTTTAAAAGCAAAAAACATCTTGTTTTTATTTTTTAGCTTAACACTTATATAATATTATTTACTAACACCTTTATACTTTGCTATATTTACAACTTTATATAAGCATAGTTTATTTATATACTTAAATTATAAGTTTAAGTTTTAGTTTAAAAGCTTAGCTAAATACAATATATATAGCACTAGTAATAAAAGGGAGCCCTATAGGTGCTATACTATATTACACCAAATTATATTGTTGTTTTATTTAGTATTACTTATACTTGCTACGTTATTAAAAAGTTAACAAGCTTTAATAACTTTGCTAGCAACCTTTAGCGTTTTATTTAAGCTAATAGTTTTTATTAAAGTAGTACGCCTTTATACGTTTATTATAACTATTAAAACATACTTTTTAAAAAATAATAACAATATTATTAACAATAATAATACTAAAATTTTATATAATTTTTTATAAATAGCCCTAAAAAAAGCAAAAGATTAAGCTATAAAACACACTTTTATACTTAGCTTTAATAAGTTTTAATATATATATTTTATAAAAACAAAAATATAAATTAATATTTAATATATAACATAAAATCTATTAAAAAAAATCTATTTAAAACAAACATATAAGTATTTTAAAGTTATAATAAATATAATATATTAATAAAAACTTTATATTAAGCAAATTTAATATAAAGCAAAAAAAACCGCAATAAAACACACAATTAATAGTTATTATTTATACTAATAAAAATAACTAGGCCGCAATATAAGCATTACTTAAATTACAAAAAAAATTAAAAGCTTACTTTTTAAAAAACATTAAGCAACAAATATAAGGCCTTTAAACAAATAGCTAAAAAATATAAATCTAATAAGTCCTAGCTAATATAAAAATCTTAAAAAACAAATAAATTAATTAAATTGTTAAAAAAGCAATAAAATAAAAACAAATATATTTAACAAGCTAAAAAATAAAGCCCTAAGCAAAAAATTAATTAATTTATCTAAGTTTATATTATAAAAGTAGTACTACTTAATATAAACAACGTTAATAGTTATTAAGCTTTAATTAAGCTAAATACTGCCAGCTATTTATAAATTAAATTTATATTTAGTTTATTATATAACATTGTTTAAACTATAGCGCTATTATAAAGGTTTAACTATAATAAAAACACATAAAACTATATAATATATATATTACTACTTTATTTTGCTTTTTTTTTACTTTTTAAAGCAAATACGCTTAAAAAGGTCTTAATATAATTTAAGCTAGTTATATTAGCAACTATCTTTTATATTATTAGTAAGTTTTATAGCTTAGCTATGTTTAAAATACTAACTAAACTAAAAAAAGTTTATAACTTAGTAATTTAGCATGCTTAATAAATTTTAACCTTTATTGCTTTAGCAAAATAAACAGCAATAATAACACTTATAAGCTTAAATATACTTCTTTTTTAAAAACCTTTATATACACGCTTTATAGCAGCTAGAAAATTAACTATGCTTTAACATTAAATATTTAAAACAGCATACTATTAAAAACAGTAATAATAAGGCTTATTAAAACAAAATTTAACTAGGTTATTAATAACTTAATATAAGCGTTAATAGTTTATTTCTTTACCTAAACTAAACAAACTACCGGCCTTTTTTTAAAAGCCTTATTACTATATTAATTAAAACAAAAAACAATAAGTTTACATAAGACTTTTATTTTCTAGCTTAAAATTTAAACTACTACTTAGCATAAGCACATAATAACTATCAAAATTAATAATTAATTTAAATAAATTAATACAAGCTAATATATTAAAAAGTAAACAAAAACTACTTAACCTTTATAAACCCGCTATACTATTTATTAATATATATCTTAAAAAGTTAGCAAAACGTGCTTTTAACACAATATAACATACTTTTAAACCTTTAATTAACTAGCTTACTTATTTTAATAATAGCTTTATATAAAGCGCTAAGGTTTTAAAGCCCGGTTTATTGCTAAAAACCTATATACAACTAATACTAAAAGCATTTAAATTATATAAAGGTGCAAAGTTAATTAATAAAATACTCTACCTAACTAAGCCACTTATATAAGCTATATACCTAAGCTACTTAGTATATATTAATATAATTATTTAATAAGTAAAACCTAGGTTTTATAGCAACTAATAATAATAATAAACTCATAGTGCTTAATGCACTTATTTAGCTAGCAGCGCTAATAGCATTAATAAAACAGTGCTAATAACAACAACAAAAAACAACTTTATAATAGTTGTAAAAAAAACAACCAAAAAGGTATAAATATAATTAAATAAATCTTAGCAATATAAATCTAATAAAAAAATAATAAATTTAATTTAATATAAGGCCCTCTTAATAAATTTTAAGAAAAAGGGCACTAAATAAGTTGGTTTAAGTAATAAGTAAGTTGTATTGGTTATAGTCTCTAATAGGTCTACTAAACAAAAAGTAGTGGTAATAAATAGCTAATAGCCCTACCTTAAATAAACTATCTCTAAAGAGGTACTTACTTGCGTATTACTTATAACAAGGTGTTTAGTGTAGTAGTTAAAAATATAATCCACTTGTATATATTAGTTAAAGATAGTAGTTTAACTTATAAACTAATTATCTTATATAGGTTTTCTATTTTATTTTAAGTGCCTATTAAGCTTAAGGGCTAAAAGGGGTATTAAGGGACGTATTATAAGCTATAAGTTATAAATACAATTAAGCAAAATATATATTATGGCTTACTTATTATATATTGTTTACTTATATATAATAATATAATTATTAAAGCTATTTGCCTTTTAAAAATATTGTTAAATAGTACTAAGCTTAGCGATTATATATATATAAGTTATATATTATATAAGTTAGCTATTTAAATAATATAAATTAAAAGTCTTTATTAATTGTTAGTAAACCTCCTTTTTTTATTAAAAGTATATTATTTTACTACTATTATACCTTAAAAGTTAAACTATATTACCTTATATATATATACTAATATATAAAGATTTAATTATACTTATAAACTTTAAGTCGGTACTTACTTAGGTAGGTAACTTTAGTACTATAAGTAATATACCTTTTAAAGTTTTACTTAGTATTAAATTAATAAGGGTTTAATTTATTTTTAAGTTATTAGCTTTAAAAGCAATTATTTAAAACAGTATTACTTAATATAGCAATGTTTGCTACTTAAGCTAACACTTATAGTAATTCCTTTTTACTTTAGGCTTATAATATATATTATTAATCTTAAGATATAATGCCTCCGCCTTATACAACGCCTTCGCCTTAGTTATCACTTTTACTTTAAACTTATAATACTTTTTTTATATAGTTTGTAAGTTCTTTTTAAAATTACACCAATTTTAACTATATAAAAGTAATTTAATAAGTGTTTATAAGTATATAGCTTGTTTTAAATATAATAATAAAAGCATTTAATGAAATTATTAGTTAAATTATAAAAGTTAATATTATATTTAAACTTTTATTAAATATAAATAATATATTAAAAACAATATATAAATAACTATTAAAATAAAAGTTTAAATAACTTAATATAAATATTTTACTTTTTTATAAAAAACAATTTAAAGTAAATATTAGTTAATATATTACTAATTATAATATAATAAATCTTTTATTTTTTTTTTTGCTTAATTAGTTTTAAAGCTAGCATTATTAACATATTTAACTTAAAGAAAACAATATACACGCTAATTAATATATTACTTATAATAACATAAATCTTTAGCTTTTTATATTGCTTAATTAGTTTTAAGGTTAGTACTGTTAGCATATTTAGCTTAAAGAAAGCAATATATACGCTAATTAATATATTGCTTATAATAGCATAAATCTTTAGCTTTTTATATTGCTTAATTAGTTTTAAGCCTAGCATAAGTATTATACGCAAGCAAAAAAAAGTTGTATAAATACTAAACAGCTTTTATTATTATATAATGCCTTTAGTTATAGTTTTAATAATAATATTAGCAAAAAATTACCTGCTTTTTTTAAACCTTTTAGTTTTACTAGCAAAAAATAAACTATTATTATTAAAAATACTATATTAGTAAACTTATTTTATACTAACTACTTTTAACTATTATAAGCTAAAGCTTATATTATTATTATAAATATATAAGTTAGATATATTTAGCTATTAGTATTTATTTTATTAAACTAGTAAATAAAAACACCTTTTTAGTAGCCACTAAGTATTAAATATAGCAAACAAGTAATAAAACTATTATAAAAAAGCAAGTATTAATTATATACTTTATATAATCTTATATTATGCTTAATAATATATTTATTTTTAGCTTAAATTTAAGTACTTATTACTATACTTTATTTAGTTAGTAGTTTATAAGTATATTAATCTTTTAATTACTAAAATATAAACATTTTAATTAACTTATTATATAACTTTATTTAAAACATAATTTTAAACCGTAAATATATTAATATAATTAATACTTAATATTTAAACTAAATAATAAAAATAGTATATTTTTAATAGCGCTATAAGTATAACAACCTATATAAATATTTTTTTTATTTAACTATTAATATATTGTTATGTTTTTTTAATAATGTTTAAATAATAATATAATAATAATTATACCTTTTATAAACACTAGTGATATAAATAATATAAAAAACTTAGTTGCTAATACCTAAGTATAATATATAGCTTCTTTTAAAAACCTAACTAGTAATATAAACAACATAAGTTTTAAGCTATGCTTATAACCT
Organism: Xylaria hypoxylon; assembly: GCA_902806585.1. NCBI lineage: Eukaryota > Fungi > Ascomycota > Sordariomycetes > Xylariales > Xylariaceae > Xylaria > Xylaria hypoxylon. The sequence continues at coordinate 113,292 of CADCXB010000053.1, read as the reverse complement.
AAAGAAAAAAAGGGTTAAGTTATAAACCTTTAAAAAAGCAATATAAAAATGTTAGCAATTTTAAGCTTTAAAAATAAAGATTATAACTTTAAATGCTATACTTAAAATTAAAATAAGCTTTTAAAAGTAGATTTAAATATTTAATAGTTAATATTTATATAATATATATATGATTTTATATTGTTTTTTTATTTTATATAAGCAATTATAATTTTTAGTTTATAAATATTATATTAGCATATATTTATATAAGCTATTAAGGCTTTATAATATAATATATAAAGACTATATTACTTAATTATATAAAAGTATAATAAAAAGACCTTATATTATATATTATAAAGCGCGCATACAAATATATATATAAAATTAGCTAAACAAAATTTACTTTTTATTTTTTTATTTTATTATTATTAATAGTTAAAACAATTAATATATTTGCTATATTAATACTTAGATTTATTTAGTTTTATATAATAGCTAACGTTTTATATAATTAAATAGCAATTATAAAATCAATTAACTAATTTAAATACCTTTGTTTTTTTGTTTTAAAAATAGTTTAATTATATAAAAGCATATAATATGTTTACTAAAAGCTTATAAAAGTATATACTAGCAAATAAAAACTTATATAATATAACAAATAAATAAAGTAAAGTAATCGGAATACTTTTTAAAAAAACTACCTAATTAAATTATTTATTTAATAAAATATCTTAAAATTAAGTTAATACTTAGCTTAAGCTAAAAGCTAAGTAAAAGTATATTAATGTATTTAAATATAGTATTAAAAAAAAGTATAATAAAAAAACTTAAGTTAACTTTAATATATATAATAATATAAAGTTTAAATATAAAGCTTAGTTATAATGTTTAAAAAATAACTATAGTTATAAAATATATTTACTATATAATAAAATATATATATAAATAAAGCAAATTAGTAAAATAGCTTTAATTAAACTATTATTATTTATTTTAACTTAATTAAAACCTATTTTATAAAATAAATAAAAAACCTTAGCAACGTTAGCTTTTAAGATTATTAATAATAAAAATAACATTAAAACCACTTTTTAAACCGGCTTTAAGCTAAGTTAATAAGCTTTTTTTACTTTTAATAACAATAATATAATATATAAATTATTTAGCGTTTTAAATAAAAATAATAAAGTTATTAACTAAGTAAAAAGAAAAAAGCGTGTAAAAAAAAACGCTTTTTTTAATTTAAACCTTTTATTTTTATTATTTAACTTAAACTTAAATAAAAAGATTAAGTATATATAACATAAAATTAAAAAACTTAAGCAAAAAAAAAAAAAGTTAATAAGCAATACTAAAAAGTTTATAAGTAATAATAAACTTAAAAAAATTAAGTAATATTATTTTTATTTTAAAATTAATAAAAAAAACTATTTAAAAGAGGTAAAAAATTAGCTTATATATAAGCGTAATTTTTATTTAGCTTTTGCTGTTATTAAATATACTAAAAAAAAAAAGATTAATATATTTAAAAAGATTAAGTTAGCATTAATAATAATTAGTATATATAAAACAGCTTTTTTTAATTTTATTAAAGGGGTTAAAATAAGCACTAAAATATTTTAGATTTTTAAAACTACTTATAAGTTAAGTAAAAAAATTAATTAAAAGAATTTATAAAATAATTTAACTATATAAATATATAATAAAAAAAACTTAATTGTTTTTATATTTAAATAAATAAGTTTAATATATTAATATTAAGCATTTAATAAAAACTTAAGCTTAAATTAGCAAATTTTATTGTTTTTTTAAGTAGTTAAAAAAAAAGCCATAAAATAGTACAATATAATTATAAAAGTAATAAAGTATTAAAAAGTTTTATTATAAAACCTTATTAATAAATTTTATAATGATTTAAAAGATTATATTAATAAAAAGTTTTTTAATAAAAATAATTAATTTTATGTTGCTAACAAGCTAAATTAAAAGAAGTTAGGTTTTAATAATTAATATTATAGCAAAAGTAAGTTAAAAAGCAATAACAACAAAAAAAAAAACAATAAGCGTAAAGGTTTAAAATATTATAACTATAATAAACTTAAATATATTACTAAAAACTATAAATAGCTTTTAAAGCAAAAATAAACTAATTAATATATAAATAATTAAAGCTATATTATTAATTTATAAGGCCTTTTTTTAGGTTATAATTTGCTTACTTATTTTGTTATAATAAATAATAACTATATAAAATATTTTATTACTATTTATAACAATAAGATTATAAAAAATAATAAGTTAAATATAGCCTTATTAAAAAGTTTAATAACTATTAACAATTTTATACCTTATTTTACTAATAACTATATTTTTAAGTTTATTAGCATAAGTAGTTATACTATAATAATAAGTATGCTTTAAGTAATATTTATATAAATTAATATTAAAATAAAAAATATTGTTTTATATAATATAAGCTTAAATATAAAAATTAAAAACAACGCTAAATTATTTATTAATAAAACATTTGTTTATTTTAATAAAAAACCTAATTTATTAGTTATATATATTAGTAGTAGCGTTATAAAAGTTAACGCTATTAAAACCTTAAAACAAAAATACCGTACCTTAACAAAATAATATTATAAAATACTAATAAAGCATATATTACTAATTACTTTATTTCTTTTAAATATTATATTAAGCAAACAATTTTATTATGCTAAAAGATACTTAAATAAGTACACTTTTAAAGGCTTAAATAGTGTTGTAATTATAAGTGTAAACATATTTAAACAAAAATTCCTTTTTTAAAAGTATAAAAAAAAAGAACTTAAATTACTTAATAATTTTTAATAAGAAGTTAGGCTAGGTATAACAAATAAAATGCCTAATATTATAAAACTTATAAAAAAGTTAATATAAAACAATTAAATATATATAACTAATAAGCTTAAAAATAAGCTTATTTTATAGCATTAAAAGCTATATTATTTTAATATAAAGCGTTTTATTTAAACAATTAAAAAAGCAATAAATATTAATTTAAACCTAAAAAAAATTAAATATCTTTTTTATATAGCTTATAATTAAGCTAAGTTTTAAAAGATTATTTTACGCAAACTTATTAAGCAAGCGGAATACCTTAATAAAGTTACTTAAGTAAATTTAAGGTTAATTTAACTTATATTAGTTAAAAGTTATAAGTATTACTTTTTAATTATAAATAATAATAGTTATTATTAAATATATAAATTATATAAAATAAAAAACAAAGCTAAAAAAGCTATTATTATTTATATTACTAAAGTTAATTACACCTTATAAAACTAAATTTCTTAATTAAGTTAGCATATGCTAAAAAAAGTAAAGTTTTTTTATATAAACAGCAGCTAAAAGTTTAATATAAAAGCACTTAAAAAATATTATATAAATAAAGCTATTTAATTAATTATTTTATCTCTTATAAATTAGTATTAAAATAAAGTTATAAAGCGCTTTATTTAATTTATTTAAAATAAAGCAAGGGCTTATTTTATTTAAGCCCGCCTTTTTATATGTTTTTAGCCCTAAGAAATAAAACTAATAATATACACCTTTAACTAAACTTATTAGTTGTTATTAAAAAATTCCACCCTTTATAAGTAATATATAAACGGTTTTTATTTAAGCAAAAATTATCCGCTTATTTTAAAGCATTTAAAGATTTTAAGCTTATAATATATTATATATATTAATATAAATAAGTATATAATAGCAAAAAAACTAAATATATATAACGCTAATATACTATTTTTTAAATATAAAAGATATAATAATTATATTATATAATTAATAAATAAAGGTTATGTTTTATAAACACTTTATATTACGTTTTATAAACACTTTAATAATCTTATTAATACCTTTAATTTATATAATATTATAAGATTTTTATCTTTTAAGATATAGCAGCAGCTACGTAAATATTATAAGTTTATTAAAAACTATACTAAAATTAAAAACAAAAATAATAATATTATTAAAAAAAATACAACTAAAAAAAATATACTAAAAAAACTTAAGTATAAACGCTTTAAAAAAAAAGTGCCTATTTTAAAAGATATAAATATTATATACGTTTATAATACCTTTAATAAATACCTTAAGGTTATTTATGTTTTAAAAATATTATTTTATTAAAAAAAGTATAATAAGTTAAATAAAAATAGTAATAAATTTAAAAGTTACTAAAATTATTAAGTTAACAAAGTTTATATAGCAATAGTAAAGTTAAACAATTAAGCTAATTAATAAAAAAAGTTTAATATATATACTAAATTTAATTTATTAAATTTATATAAATTATTATATTTAAATTATTTATAGCATTTACTTAATATATTTAAAGCAAATATATTGTTATTAAATTACCTTATAATTAAGCAAGCGCTTAATAATAATAATTATAAAAAATAGCTTAAAGCTATTTTTAAAAAGATATAAATTAACTTAAATAAAAAAACATTTAAGTTTTTACTATAAATAAAAGTATTTAAATAAAGTTATTTAATTAATATAAAGTAAGTGCTATATAAAAAGTATTTATTTATAAAAAAACTAGATAAGTTTAAGGCTTATATATATATAAGAGGATTTACTTAATAAAAAGAAATAAATTATAAAAAGATATTAGCCTTAATAGCAAAGGCTGCCTTTTAAAAAATACTTATAGTATTAGCTGCAAAAAAAAAGTGGCATGTTTTATAATTAAACTTTATTACTGCCTTTTTAAATAAAAAACTATGCTAGCGTATTTTTATAAAGTAATTTAAAATACTAATAAAGTACTTTAAAACATTTATTAAAAAAAAAAATAAACACTAATAAATAGTAAATAAAACTATTAAACTTATAAACTCTTTATATAAACTAAAGTAGTTAGCTTATAAATAATAAAAAGTAGTTAAGTTAATAATATTTATTATTAGTTTTAAATTATTATAAGTTAATAATATAATATACTATAATAAAAAACATAATAAAGTTATTGCTTTATATATTAATAACTTTTTATTTTATAAAGCAAATATAAATTATTTAACTAAAGTTAATAATATACTATATTTATATATAGCAACTAAATAATTAAAAAAAGCTAACTAGTTTATTATAGTTAAAATTATTTAAAATATTTATAAAAGCAATATTAGCTTAAATTAATTGCAATATATTTAAAAAGCACTTAAGTTGTTTAAAATATTTGACTTTTAAAAAAGTGTTATATTAATAAATAGTAAAAAGACAAAGGTTATTTTAAAAAAAAAAGGCATACTAATAAATAAAAATAAAATCTTTGAATTTATTTTCTTTTTAAGTAAGTTAATTTATTTAGTATAAATCATTAAACCAAACATTAGTTTATAGCATTAATATAAGTATATTATATAAGTAATTTATTAAAGACTTATTTTAATAAAGTTAAGCAACTAGTAAAATATTTAAAAAACCAACTAAATATATATTTATAATATAAAAAGTTAAGTCTTAGTTACCTATATAAAGTCTATAAAGAATTAAGACTATTTGCTATAATAAACACTACGTATATATTTAATCTTAATAATAAGAAGTTAATAATAAAATATATTATTTTTATAAGCAGCAACTTAATGTTATAGTATTTAAAGTTATAAAGTATTATTATAAAGCATTTAATTAAAAGTAAGTATATTGTAATAAGTAAAGCCGTAAATAACTTAGCATAAATATAAAGCTTTTTTATAAAACTTAATTATATGCTAAAAAAACTTATTACTTTTTTAGGTAATAATATTAGTACTTTTATATAGTTAGAAACTTTAGCAATAAATAAGCAAAAAAAGCATATGCGTATATTATACCACTATATTAATTAAAAGGTAACTATAAGTTATATTAATTTAATATATATTTAATTAAAAAACAATTTAGCTAATAATTTAACTAAACCTTTTAATAAAGCAAAACACAAGCGATTTATAAAGCTTATATGTTTAAAAAAAAAAACCGCAAAAGAATTACTACGTAGCTAAGCCACTTTATGCCTGTAATCTTAGGTAGTTAGCTGCTAAAGTAGGTTTATTACTAAAAAGTAGTAAAAACTTATACTTTAGTAATTTTAAAAAACTAAAACCTAACCTTTAGAATTAACCTATAAGTACTACTTACTTACGGTTATTTTAAACTAACTGTTTAATATAAAATCATATAAAAATAAAATATAAAAAATAAAGAGTGTAAAGTTTAAGGTCTAATAATTTAAAGGTTTATTACTAGTTTAGTTTAGTTTAGGTAAATATTAGGTGCCTATGCTAAAGTAGTAAACTTTAGCATATAATTAAACTTATATACCTTATTCCTAAAAAAAAAAATTAGATGTTTTAATATATATTATAAATTACAATATATAAAATAAAATCTTAACCTAAAGCAAAAAGGACACAAGAGAATTATTGCTAAAAGGGTATATATACTAGTATTACTAAAGATATAATATTTAGCGCAATAGTTAAAAGCATAATATATATACTAAATAAAGCAATTTAATTAATAAACTAATTATTTCCTAAAGTTTTTTATATTTTACTTAAAGTGCTTAAAAGGCTAGAAAAGGTGTTGGTATATGCTTATATAAGCTATTAAAGCTTTATAGCATAATATATAAAGACTACGTTGCTTAATTATATAAAAATATAATAAAAAGACTTATATTATATATTATAAGGCGCGCATACAAATATATATATAAAATTAGCTAAATAAAACTTACTTCTTATTTCTTTACTTTATTATTATTAATAGTTAAAACAACTAATATATTTATTATATTAGCACTTAAATTTACCTAGTTTTATAATTTAACTAAATGTTTAAATATTTATTACTAAATAACAATAAAGAAAATTATTTTTTAATATATATAATTTACTAAAGTAGCTAAAAACAATTTTAAAATTGTTTTACTTTTATAATAAGTTAATTATTATAATTTATTAAATAGCTATAGCAGCTTAAAAACAAAAATTAAAAAGAAAATTTAACGCTTAAATTAAAATTTTATACTAAAATATAATATACTACTATAATATTTAAAATAAAGCTATTATTATTGCAATTATAAATATAGCATAAATAAAAGTAGTAATACTTTAAAACCTACTAAATAAAAAAAAATAATAACTAAAAATTACTTATTTAAACCTTTTTTAAAATATAAGTTTAAAAATAAAAAAACTAGCGTATTTTTTTAGTATAAAATAATATTGTTTTTAAGTTATATAAAGTTTATTATAATAAATTATATATACTTTAATTTTTAATATTTTTAAAAATATTAATTAATTAAAACCTTTAAACTAAATATTACTTTAAACGCCTTTATATTAAAAATCTACAAAAAAAAAGTTATTATATTAACTAGGATTATTTTAACCTAAAGGTTATTTATTTAGTATTATATTTACAACATTATAATATTAATTCTTAAGTATTTAGTAATATTATGCTAACTTTCTTTAAAGTAAGATATTATATCCTAATAGTAATTAGTTTTTTTTTGCGATATATCTTGTTAAATATTACTATAAAATAATATAAAATTATAAATATAAGCGCTTACTATTTACTTAAATTATTAATAAAAGATTACAAGCTAGCTATTTATTATAAATATACTAAGTAAAAAAGCTTAAAAAACTCTTAAAATTAAACTAAAAAAAAAGTTCCCTTATTTAATTAAAAATATTATAAAGCTAAGGATTAGCGTTAATATAAATAGCTTAGTTATTAACAATGCCTTTTTTTTTTAGGTTTAATTATAGCTAGGTAATATTTTTATATATTATATAACTTTTATTTAGCTAAAACTTAATATTATAAGCATTTTAAGTATAAACAAACTAATAAATCTTTTTTTTAATTATAAGGCTATATATAATATAAACAGCTATTTAATTTGCTAGCTATTTATAAGCAAATAGCTTAATTATAATAAGTTTTTTAATAAAAGCTTTAGCTAATTAATAAAATAAACTTATTATATAAATATTAAATATATTTAAATAAAAACTTATAATTTAGCAATTACTAACTTTATTTTAAACTTACTGCTATTATTATTTAATTTTATAGTTACTTTTATTACTACTTTAAATATAAAAATCTAAAAGCTAATATTTTTAAAAATATATAATTAGCTGCTTAAAATTTAGGTATTAAAATATTATAATAGGTTTAATAACACTAGCAAAATAATACTATAATTATTATATATAAACTATAAGCAAAATTTAAGTTAGTTTATTACTTAAAAATAACTTTATAATATAATTAAAAGCATACTAATAAATTAGCTTATATTATAAAATATAATATAATATAAATATATATTTATATAAGCATAAATTTTAAATCTAAATTTTTTAAGCTTAAAATAGCTATTAAAACTTTATATAAAATTAATTTTTAGTATAAAGAATTTTTTTTATTAAAATAGCTAAAGTTTTTTTTAATAAGTTATTATATTAAGCTATTTATTAAAGTAAATAACTTTTAGTTTATTATAGCTAAAACTTAGCATTATATTTTATTAAATATATAAATAAAATATATTTTAATTTATATTAAATATTTTAAATATAACTTTTTTTTTTTTATTAATTTAGCGCTTAATAATATTATATAACTTTTACTTATTTTTTTTATTATAAAAATAATATTTTATATTATAATTAAATTAAAAACAAGTTAATATTTTTAAGCTAATTAAAAAAATATTTATAAAGTATAAAACTATATAAATTTTTTAATTAAAAAAGTTTTTTTTTTAAAACTAGTACTTTATTACTAAAACAAAAGCAAAATTATATAATAACATATATTAAGTTTTTTTTTATTTTAATAAAAGCTTTTTTAAACCTTATAATAATAAGCGTAAGTTTTTACGCTTAATTTTAATAAGATTTTTTATTTGCTATACTTTAAATCTAATATTTTAAAATTTTTTAATTTAAGTTTTAGCAAAACAAAAATAATATTTATTTTTTATAAAACTTTAATTTGCTAAATAGCGTTAAAAAGTTTAAAGTGTTATATATATTTTGTATATACTATATAGCTTTTTTATAATTTTAGCTTAAGTTAAATTTTTTTTTATATATTAACTTTAAATATAATTATAATAAACTTTAAAAAAAACTAGTATTATTAATATATATATATATTAATTTAATAAATAATATATAAACTAAATAAAATTAAAATAGCTATAAAAAAAAAATAGCAAGTTAGCCTACCTTTTAAATTAAAAGTTTACTTATATATAAACTAATAATACTATTTTTTTTTACTTCCTTTTTTTTTATTTAGCTAATAATAACCTTTGTTTTTTAGTATATTTATAAGCTATAAAATACTTTCTTTTTTTACTATTAAATAGCTACACTATAGCAGCTATATTATTATAACTATAATTTAATATCTTTTTTAATAAATTTTAATCTTTAAAAGTATATATTTTATATTAGCCCTCGCTTTAAAAAAAAAATAAATATAAAATAAATATAAACTTATAAAAAATAAAATAATTAATTAAATAGCTTTATTTATATAAAAACTTTTTAAGCGCTTTAATATTAAATTTTTAGCTGCTATTTATATATAAGATTTTTACTTTTTTTAGCATTATTTAATTATATAAAAAAATTTAATATATATTATAAAACATCCCTCTTTTTTTAATTACTATTATAAGCATAAAATATATAATTTATAAAGCTTTCCTCTTTTTTTAATTATTGCTATAAATATAATATATATAATATATAATATTTTTCCCCTTTTTTTAATTATTATTATTATAAGCAAAAAATATATAATTTATAATATAATAGCTAATATAAATTAAATAAACATATATAAATAAAAATCGTAGCTTATTAACGCCTTATACTTATAAAAAAAATATAAATATAAACTTAAATTAATTATAAAAAATAACTATATTTATAAAAACTTATATTTAAACTATATATATATATAGTAAAAAAAAATCCTTTTTTATTTATAAAAACTCTTGCTTTTTTTTTTTTTTAGTTTAATTATTTATATTTAAAACTTTAATATTTTTAGCTTAATTTAATTTATAATAGTTTTTTAGTTTTATAAATTATATATTTTATATTTATAATTAAAATATTATTATAGTAACCTTTTTTACAACTAAATACTATAGTTAAAAGTAATAAAGTTTAATAGCATAGCTTTAAATTAGTAATAATAACTATTAACTTAATCTTAATAAACTTAAATATATTATTATTAATTATTTTTAGCTATATAACAAAGTTATATATTAATAAATAAAATAAACTATAATAAATAAGCAAAAATAAAACTTATAAAGTTAAATATATTTATTTTTTAAATACGCTAGCTTTTAAATAAAAAATAAATAAAGTCGACGTTTTTACTTTACCTTTTATAAAAAGTAGTTATAAGCTTTTTTAGCTTAATAAAACGCTTAATCTTAAAAAAAACTTTATTATTATTATTTATAACTTTAATATTAAAATGTTTATTATTAACAAGTGCTTTATTACAATTAATTTAGCATTTAAAAACCTAAAATTATTTTTGCTTAATATTTTTATAGTAATAATAAGTGTTTATAGTTATATATAATAAGTTATATATAAAAAGCCGTATATAAAAACTTAACTAATAAAAAAGTTTTAAAAATATAATCTTATTTAATTAAAAAAAAGTTTGCGTTAATTATTAATAATAAAAAATAATACGCTTAAAATTAGTATAATATAAGTTTACCACTATAATATAAAATATATAATTTATAAAGCTAATATAATTATAACTATTATAATAATAAAGCTTAAAATCTTTTATAATAGCGTTGCTTATTTAACTATAATTAAATTACTAATAGCAATAATAGCTATATAAGTTATAAGCATTAATATTAGCTAAAATTAAATAGTTTTAATTATTAGTTATATAACTACTAAAATTATTAACTTATATTTATTTAATATAATAAAACTATTACTATGGTGTAAATAAGGCCTTAATTGCTATTAATATTACTAAAGGCTTAAATTGCCGTTTTTAAACCGGTTTTAACCTTAAAAACATATTTTTAAAGGTATTATAAAAGTGTAAAAAACATAATATCTATATATTACCCTAGCTACCTTTCCTAAGCTACTTATTATTATTATTATTATTATTATTATTGTTTTTATTATTATTATTATTTTTATTATTGTTGTTATTATTATTATTATTGTTATTATTATTATTATTATTATTATCTTTATAAAAATAGCATTTATTATTATTACCAACTATTACTTTTAAAAGATTTATTTATATACTTATAGTAGGCATAAGTCCTTTAGCAATATATTTAACTAAAAATTTAAGCTAATAAGTTATATTAGTAGCAGTGTTTTTAACGACTTAAAAGATTTCTTTATTATTTTCTTTATTTTTATAGTATATTATAACTTTAATTTCTTAAAGGTATTACTAAACTTAGGCATTAAATTAATTAAAGAAAGCAATTATAGCTTAATAAACTTGCTAGTAAGCATAAATAATAGCATAAAATTAACTTAAAAGGTATGCTTTTAAGTTTTTATTAAGTTTATTAAATAAGTTGGTATTTTTTAATAAAGCCGCTAAAGTTTTATTTATAGCTATTATAGCATTAAGCCTAATTTAGTAAATATTAAGCCTATTTAGTATTAAAATATTATAATAAAAAGCTAAGCCTTTTATACTTAAAAGCTTATTAACTTTTTAGTTTTTTAAACAAGTAATTAATAAAGCATACTATTATAAAGGTTTAAGTAAATAAATATTTAAGTTTTAAAAAGCGCAAACTAAATAATATTCTTAGCGTTATATTATATAAATTAATAATTAATAGGTATAAAGAAATAATAACTAAAATATAATTAAATATAAATTACAAGCATTTTTATTAAACAATCTTTTAAATTTAATTAGCATATAAATATAACACTAAAATAAGTAATATATTTAGCAATATATTAATATTATAATAAGTTATATATAAACGCTTAACCTTTATATTAATATAATTTTTAGCTACTATATTAACATTATAAACAAGTATTTTAAAAAACATTGTAAATAATCAATTATATATTATAAATAATAAAATAAACAACAGCATTATTAATATATTAAATATATAAAAAAAAAAAAATAAAGCTTATTTTATTAGTTGTAATTATAATTAGTAAAAATAACAAACAGTAAAAAAAAAAGCATAAAAAAAGAATTATATATAGTATAAAAGTGCTAATAATATTTTTAATAATATATAAAGAAAACAATGTAATTATAAGTTAAAGGCTAAAAACTAAAGGCTAAAGGCTAAAAAAAAAAAAAAATAAAGTTTAAAGACTTTTTTAGCTAAAAAATAGTTAGTAAAGGCAAAAGCTTATTAGTAAAAGTAAAATAGTTATAACCACTTATTAATAGCTATAAAACTACTTTATATACTATTTGCTACTTTTATTACTATAACTATTTTTATTTATAAATACTAATAATTATTTTTTAATACTTTTATATTTAACTTTTAATAGCTTGCTATTATTAATATATTAAACTTAATATATTAGTTTTTAATTTTTTATAGCTAAAAAGCTTATACTTAATAACCACTAAGTTATATATATTATAATTAATTTAAAGCTATATAATATAAGTTTTTTTTGTTTTTGTTTTTTTAAAGTTTAATTTAACCTTAAAAATAAGCTCTAATATCTTTTTTAAATAAATAAAAACAGCTAATAAGCTTTAAACCTTAGGTTAATAAAAAGCAATAATTAAATATTATAGCTAAAGTATTTAATAATTTTAAAAACAATAAAAATATAAATATTTTTAAAAACAATAAGGATATAAATATATTATTACTAAATAAAGCTATAAAATCACTTAAAGATAGCCTTAGTTATTATTTTCTAATACTTATAACGCTAGCAATATAATTTATTTAATACCTTTTAAGCTTATTTTAAAAATATAAATTAATACTATAAACTTTAAATAACTTAAAAACCTTAAAAGCAATAATTAAGCATTATAACTAAAGTATATTAATTTTAAGCCATTTTTTAAGCTTATTATAAATATATAAAAATAACTAATAAGCATTATATTTAGCAACTACTAAGTTATATATATTACTATTAATTTTAAGCTATATAATATAAATTCTTTTTGTTTTTATTTTTTTAAAGTTTAATTTAACTTTAAAAGGTTTGCTTTAAATTTTTAAATAAGCTTTTATAATATTTTTAAATCATATTTATAATAAGCTAAAATAATTTATAAAGTATATATTAAAAATTATATAAAAAAAAGAAAAAAAGGTTTAAAAACTAAAATAAAAAATAAAAAAAATAAAAAAAATAAAAATAGCTTTAAAATAGCTAGCTAGCTAGCAACTAAAAGCTTTAATAACTACGTTTTTAATTAATTTAAGTGATTTTAAAGCTATTAAAAGTAATAAAACTTATAAATAAACTTAATAAACTATAAAACCTTTATTACTTATAATATATAAAAAGGCCTTATAATATAATAAATATTTATTTATTTATATAAATAAAATAAAAACTATAAGTTTAATTTTTATTAGGTGTTATTAGCTGCCTTTTTGTTTATAATAAAATAAAAATAGTTTCTTTTTTTTTTAGTAGTTTTTATAATATCTAATATATAAAAATACTTTAAGTAACCTTTTTACTTAATATAACCTTTATATTTTTAAGTAAGGTTTTTATTTATTTATATTTATAGCTAACTATACTAATAAAAAGCTAAATAAAAAAGCAGCTAGCGCTAAAGCTTATAATATAATATATAAAAAAATATAATATAAATTATAATATAATAATACTAAAATAAGTCTTGTAAATAAATTTATAGTATTAAAAGTTCTTTAAATTAAGTGTAAAAAAGCCTTCGTTTTTAATAGCTTATTTATATATACTACTTAAAAACACTATTTATACCACTTACTAACTTATTTATATCGCTATAAAAAAACAGGTATTACTTATATATTATATACTACCTTAGCTATAATTATAATATACTTTTACTATTATAATAAATATATAATAATATTAAAAGAAAAAAAAAGCAGTAAATTTATAATAAATATACTTATTTAATAATATTATAACTAATATATTTTATAAGTTAGTTTTATATATAAATAAGTTTTATATGTTTTTTATAACTACTTAAAAACATTTATACGTAATAAATAGCATTTTTATTATTATAATTATTATAAAGTAAATAATTTTATTAAAGTCGCAATATAATAAAAAGTTTAATTATATTTTCTTTTATTTTATAACTAATTTATTAAGCGAAGCATAAAAATATACTAAAGTAATCTTTATAATTTTTTGCTTTTATAATATACTTTATAAATAGTTTTATATAAAATAATAAAAAATATAATTAAATTTTTTATTATATTATAATTTTAACTAGTTATATTATTTATTACATATAAACGTTTTTAAATATAAAAACCATATAAAATTTACTTAGTTATAAAATATATTAGTTAATATAAATATATATATAATAATAATTATAAAAAAATAACTAATTATAACTTATAAAATTTTATTACTATTATTTATTTTATAAATTTATATAATATAATTATTTAAAAGCTTTTTATTTTTATTATAAATAAAAAGTTTAATTAAAGTTAGGTATAATATTAGTAATATTAGTAATATATAACATATAAAATTAAAGTATTAAAAAAGAAAAAAAACATATATAAATAAAGTATAAAAGTGATATATATATTATAAAAGGTGGTGTAATCTTTAGTTTTTAACAGTTTTTTATTTTAGTTTTATTTAATTTTTAAAAAAAAAAATTATTACTTAAAATTTTATTTTAAATTTATTTTAAAATAACTATATTTAAAATAAAATAATAAAAAATTAATTATTTTAATAAATTTAATTTAATTTAATTTAATTTTTCATTTATTTATTTATTAACTAAGCTTTTTTTAAGAAATATTTTTTTAATATTTTAATAATTTTTATATTAATTATAACTAGCTAATAAGCTAACTAATTTATATAGCTACTACTTTAACTATAAACATAATAAACTTATTAGCTATATATATATAACTAACTACTAAATATTTTACTTAACTACTATTTTAGTTTTTTATCTCTTTTTTTTATGTTTAAATTAATGCTTTTTTTTTATTAAAAGCTTTAATTATAATAATATTTAAATTTAAATTTAAACTTTTTTTTAACTTTATAACTTTATTTTTTAAAAACTTTATTAACCGCTATTAAATTTTAAAAATTATTTTATAAACTTAATATAAAGATTAATTTTATTATTTTTAAATATTATAAGGTTTTAATATTTTAATATTTATATATATAAATAACAATATAAATATATATTTAAAATATAACTATACTATTATTTTTTTATATTTATTAGGGTTGGAAATTAGTATTACTATAGTAGTATTTAGTAATACTAATGGTAGTATTATTAATTTACTAAAGTAGTACTTTTAAAAAAAAAAGTTTTATAGTTTTATATATATCTTTTTAAACTATAAATTATTAAGTAAATAAAAAAAAGTTTAAAAAGGAATATATTATTAAAAAGCCTTTTTTTCTTTTTATAAACTTATATATTTTATTTTAAATATTTTTTTTAAAAAAAATCTTAATTTTTAAAAATTTCGTAAAAGTTTTATATATACGTTTTTTAACTAGTTATAAATTACTAACTAAATAATATATAGTTTTTAAAAAGCAAATACCATTTAAAGGCCTTTTCTTTTCTATATATAGTAATATAATTTGGTTAAAAACTTCTTTTTTCGACCAAAATCTTAATTTTTAAAAGTTTCGCTAATATTTTATATATACTTTGTTTAGCTATAAATTACCAGCTAAATAATATATATTTGTTAAAAAAGTAAATACTATTTAAAAGCCTTTTTTTTTCTATATATAATAATATAATTTATTTAAAACCCTTTTTTTTTAAACAAAATCTTAATTTTTAAAAATTTCGTATAACTATATTTTATATATATTTATTTTAACTTTAAAATACTAGCTAAATAATATATAGTATTTAAAAAGAAAGATACTATAAAAATCTTTTTTTTTTATATACTTATATAATTTATATAATTTATATTATTAAAGAAATTAATATAATGAACTATATAGTTATATAAAAAACCTAGTTTTTAATTCTTTGTTTTTTTTTTTAAACCTTTTGTTATTTTTGATTATTAAATCTTATAAATTTGTTAATTTTTAGCTTTTTAATAAAATTAAAGCTTGAACACCTTTAACGCTAAATTTATTTCTATTTTTAATAATAATATTATTAATAATAAAACAAACTTGTTTAATAAACGCTAACGTAACTAAAATAACTAAATACTTTCTAGGTTTTATTAATAATATTAAAAATTAAAAAGTATTATTTTTTTAATATTTTAATAAATTAACCTAATATAAACATAAATATTAATATATAAATATATAAAAATAAAAATAAATTAAATATTAATATAATACTAACTTTATAAGATAATAACTCTTTTTTAACATAAAAAATAGTTTTTTTTTGTAAATATTAAAGTAAAATTTATAAAAAATTCACTTTTAAAATCAAATGTATTTAAATTATTTTTAATATCTATAATTAAAAAATTACTAAGTTTGTTAACATAATTATTATTTAAAAGTAAAATTATATTTAATAACTTAAATAATTATTAAAAAAAATTAGTTTATAATATATTAACAAATAAATAAATAAATAAAACTTATTTATTAAATTTTTGTTTAAATAATTAAATAATATTTCTTTTAATAGTAAAATAAAAATATAATAATCTATTTATTATAAAATGCGTAGTTTTAAAACAAAGGTTTAATATAAAACTTAAAATATAAGGTTTATATTTTTTAATTAAAAAACTATTTCAACAGCAAAAAAACTATTTTTTTAATTTTTTAATACCATTATTAATACCATTAATTAAATTAAAGAATATTAGTTTTTATTATACATAATTAATATAAATTTAAATAATATAAAAAAAGTAATAAAAAAATAATTAAATAAAATAAAACTTATTACTATAAAATCTTGTTCTATTTTTTTCAGCTAACTTAAATAAAGTTTTTTAAATTATTATATATTTTATAAATATATAATAATCATTTAAGTAAAGTTATATAAAGTTTAGCTTGTAATTTAACCAAAAGTTTAATAAATATATTAAATAAATTTTGTAATTGTTTAATAGTAAACTAATTTATTAAAAGTAAAAATATTTGTTTAAATTTAATATTTATAATAAATTAATAAATAAATTCAAGCAGGTTTTTAAATTATAATAAAATATTTAATATTTTAAAAGTTACATTTTAATAAGTAATATTATTTAAAATTAAATTAGTAATTAAATTAATAGGTTAATAAAATAAAACCGTACCTAAAAGGATTTTTTTAATATTAAAATTTAAAAGTAAAACATTATTTTATTTTACTTTATTAATTCTTTTACGAAATAATTTTTTAATTTTTATAGTATATTTTATTAAAATAATAATAATTACGTTAAATTTAATTTATTAAATTTAAATAAAATAATTAATAATAAATATTAAAATAATAATATAAATAACTTATTAATATATTTATTATTTTTAAAATTATTAAATCTATTTATAATATAATTAAAATATATTATTTTAATATATTTTAAACTATTAAATTAATAATATATAAAATATAATATATATTATCATTAAAGTCTTTATATATAAGATTTAAATAATTTTGTTTAATAAACTCTACAAACATTATATCATTTTAAGAGTTATCTTTAGCAATATTATAATAAATTAGTTTAATTATATAATATATTTAAATATTTTAATAAAAAATATACTTTAAAATATTACTTAAAGTAATATTTAAATATAATAGTTAGTTATTTCTTTAAATCTAATTAATGTATAAATTAAATTAAAATAAAAATTAATAAAAAAAATAATAACTTTTTTAAACACTGCTTAAAAGTTTAAAGTTTATATATTAAAAATAATAAAAAGAAATTTATTACTTTTAATATTAGGTTTTAATTAGTTATTAAAAGCTAATAAAGCGGTTTAAAAATTAAATTTAAATAAAGACTTTTAATTTTTTTAATTTATAATAAAGTTTTTAATAAGATATTAATATAATTAAATAATATAAAAAATATATAAATTATTTATAGTTTAAAAAAATAAAATAAATTTTAAAACGATTTAAAATTAATTATATTAAACAATTAATTATTATTAATAATAAAACTAATAATTTTATTATTAATAATATTTTTAATATAAATATTAAGTATAGTATTATTTTGAGGTTGTTTTTAATTTTATAAATAAAAAAAATAAAAAACGCATTATATAACTTCGTTTTTAATATTTAAAAATTAATTAAAAATTAAATATATAATAAATAATAAACTTATTTTTTTTCTTTGTTTTTTTGCTTTTTTTATTATAAGCAATATTTAGATATTTAAACTTATAATATTTAACAAAGTTTAAAGATTTAAAACTTTTAACTTTTATAGTTTTTAAATAAAAATAAAAATAAACTTATTTAGTATATTATATTAATATTTTTTGTTGTTTTTTTAAATTAAAAGGTAATAAAGTTTAAGTATATAATCCTTTTTTTAATATATAAACCGAACTTTTTTTATTGTTTAATCAAAAAGATTTATTATTATAATTTTTTAAATTAAAACAATTATTAGTATTTATTTCGGGATTATTTTCGTTATTAAATAAATAAATTAACTTATTATTAAAAATAACTAATTCATTATTAAAATTAATTAACTTATTATTAAAATTAATTAACTTGGTATTAAAATTAATTAATTTGTTATTAAAATTAGTGATTTTATTATCTAAAAAAAGGTTAATTAAATTACTTTTATAATACAACAAAAAATTTATAATTATTATTTAAATAATAATAATAAATAAAGCGGTAACTATATAAATAAAAGTAAGTGTAAATATAATAATAATATAATAAAATATTGTTAATTTATTGTTATAGTTAATAAAAAGAAAAAAAGTAAAACTTAAAAGCTAAAAAATGTTAATATATTTATATTTAAAGTTAAATTTCGATTTATTTTTATTAATTACTAATAAAAACAAAATCATATTTTATTATTTTTTATATATTATAATATTAATAAGCATAAATTTATAAAAAAAACTATTAAATATAGTTATAAATTACTAATAATTATTAATAAAAAATATAATAAAATATTATAAAATATATATATTTGTTAAAAAACAGTCGCTTATATACGCAAGTAATAACGGTTATATTAACTAGTACATCAGATTTAAACAATATTATTAATAATTACTAATAAAAAATTTAATAAAATTTAATAAAATATATATATTACTAATAATTATTAATAAAATATATAATAAATTATTTATTATTAGTTAGTTATATTATATTATATTATATTATAGTTATTATATTATAATAAACTTTAATTACTTTTTATTTAATATATAATTTATAAAATAAAATATAAAAAATAAAAAAAGGAAATATTATAGTAATAATAATAGTAATACTACCGTAGTAAATAATATTTACTAATACTATAATAGTTTAATAAGTGCTGTTATTAATACTATAATACTATTTTATTTTTAGTACTAATATTAATATTACCCTAGTAATACTACCTTGTAATAATAATACTACTTACTAATTTGCCAACCTTAATATTTATATATATATTATAATCAAGCAAAATATTTTAAATATTAAGCTACTAGCTATATTTAGATAAAAGTAATATATATAATATTTTTAAATATTATATATAAATAAGCTATATTATTAATATAATATTAGCTTTTAAAAAAAACTTTAAACTTTTATATTTAATCTTTTATTATTTATATTTAATATTATTAAGCTTAATATAATAAATATTTAAAAAATATTTTAAAACTAATATATTTTTATATAATAAAATCAAAATTTTTTAAAACTACTTTTTAAATATTATATATAAAAATAATTAGTTTAATTAATATAAAAAGTAAAAAATATAACTATAGCTTAATTAATATTTATATATATTTTTATTAAGTAAAAAACTTTATTAAAATAAAGGTATTAATAAATTTAATTAAAACGTTTTTATATAGCGTAAATAAATTATAATAAGTTAGTAGTATAGTACGCTATAAATATACTAATATTAATAAATATATAATAAAAAAGGTTACTTATTTACTTATTATAATTAGCAAAAAGTGCCACACACACTATTTACCTACTTAAGTAGCCTTATTAACCTAGCTTAAACTACTTTACTTAATATAGCTTTAGCTTAGTTATATAGCTAGAATTTTAGCTTTGCTTAAATTCCTCCCCTTAATCTTTTTAATATATTCTACTTTAATTATATATTATAAACTACTACTTAATAATCTTTAATACTATTATAAGTAATAATATTAGTATTATATAATTATTATTTTAAGTGCTATTTAAAAATATTTTAAAATAACTTAATTTACTAGCTAAAAATAAGTTAGTTTTAAATAATCTTAAATATTTTGCTAAATTAGATTTAATACCAAGTTATTAAATATAAAAAATAATATTATATTAAGTTAAATTACTAGCAATAAAGGGGTATACCTTTAAATACTTTATTAAGTTAGTTATATTTAAGTTTTATACTAAATATACAGTTATAATTATATATAATATATAGCAACAATATATATAAATATATTAATTAAACTACTTTATATAATATCGCTTATATTTAATATAAGTATAAAAATTTAAAGCGTTAAAAAAGCCTTTAGTATTATAAAGCTTATATTATAATATATAAAAAAATATAATAGTATAATAGTTTAGCGCATAATACTATACTTATTAACTAAACCTCTCTAAAAAAAATGTCTATTAACTAAGTTATAAAGCTTAGTCTTTAGTATAATATATAAATACGCTATATAAATTTATAAAGGTTTTATAAACAGCTTAATCTATATATTATAACTAATAAGAAAATATAATAAGAAAATATAATAAAAAAATATAATAAAAAAATATAATAAAAAAATATAATATAATTTATAATATAACAATATTAAAATAGGTCTTATAAATAAATTTATAATACTAAAAAAACTTTTAAAAAATAGTGCTATAATTTTATATATTTTAAAAATATAAAAAAAAAAAAAGAATTAATAAAAGCTATACTTTTTAATTTTTTATTTAGTTTATAAAGTAAAAACCTAGTTTTTACTTATTGCTAAATATAATATAAACTACTTATAAAAGTTGTTTGTTTAATTTTTTATAAAGTTATATTAAGTACTATATTATAATTAAAGTCTTTAATAAAAGTAAGGCTTTTAATTAAAGTACTAAATATATATTAATTTAAGCATAAAAAAAAAAAAAAAAAAAAATATAATTACAAAAAAAATATTTAATAATTATATATATATAGCTAATAATTTAGTTATTTTAATAGTTAAAATAATAACTATATAAGTTAAGCAGCTTACTAACTATAACTTACTAATTATATAATTTATAATATATAATAAAAAAGCCTATTATAATTAAAGTTTTTTATAAAGATAAAACTTTTAGTTAGGTTACTATTTATATATTAATTTTAAAATAAAGCAAAAAAGAAAAAGTTTACGTAATTACAGCTAAAGTAATTTATATTATATATAGTTACATAGTTTATATATTAGTTAAGTTAATAAGGTTATAACCTACTTATTTAACTATATATATTACTAGCTATAACTTTTAATATTATAAAAAAAAAATTATAAAAATTATATTTTAATATTAAGTTTAATACTTTTAAAATATATAAAGCTATTTATAATAATTATAAAATATTAACTTATTTTATAAATAAGTTTTATATAATTTTTATACATAAAAAACATTTAAGCGTAATAAATAACTTTATAAAAAAAAAGCTTATAAGCTAATACTTTATACTGTTTAATTTATAATTAAATAATAAATTTAAATATATTTTCCTTTATTTTATTATTAATTTATTAAGCAAGCTTAAAAAAATACCTTAAAATAATCCCTATATTTTTTTAGTTTTATAATAATTATACCTTATATATAATTTCTAATTTAATTAACAAAAATAGATTTAAATTTTTTATTTAATTCTAAATTAAATAATATAAAATATTAGTTTATATAACTTTTTTTTATAAAGTTATTTATTGCGCATAAATGTTTTTTACGTATAAAAATCGTATAAAACTTACTTATAAAAAGTCATAAATAAGTAGCTAGTAGCGTAGCTAACGCAGCCACTTTAGCTATACATTTATAAAAACTACTATATATATTTTTTTAAAGCTGCAGCTATGTTTATAAATAGTCTCTTTTTTTTTTTATATATAGATTTTTATACAATATAACATATCTTTAAAAAGCCTTGCTTTTATAAAGTGTTAAAGTATAATATAAAATATATTATATAATAATAAATAACTTAATTAGCTATTTTATAATTAAAAAAAAAAAAGTATTTTTATAAAATAGCTTAAAAAAACAAAAGAAATTAAATATAATATATTTTTTACTTTAGTTAGCTAATTTATTTAGTTGTACTTTATAAGTAAAAATAGCTTATAAAGTTATTTGTTTACTATTTTAATTAAACTTTAATTAATTTAACTAATATTAGTTTTATAATAAAAATAATTTAAAGTTTTAAATTTTTAACTAAATAATAAATCTTATAATATTTTTATTTATTTTATAGCTATTTTATTAAAAACTACGCTAAAATAATCCTTGCAAAAAATACTTTTTAATATATATACTATAAATAATTTTTTATAAAATAAAAAAAATCCCTTTTAAATAGCTTATTTAATAAAAAATCTAAATATATTAATTATTACTTTATAGCTTTAATATTAGTATAATTATTTTAAGTTTAGTTAAAGTAGTAAATAGGTAACTTTATAAGCTATTTTTGCTTATAAAATACTACTAAGCAAAAGTAGCTAAGTTAATTAAGTAGCTAAATAAAATAAAAAATATATTATAGCTTTTTTAAAAATATATAAATATTTTATTTAAAAAGTATTTTTATTTAATATATATATAATAATAAATAACTTAACTAAGTATTTTATAACTTATAAAAATAAAAGTATTTTTTTAAAATAGCTTGAAAAAAAACGAAAATATAAGTATATAGCTTTTTTTAAAATAATAAAGTATTTTAATTAAAAAATATATTTTTTTATTTAAGCAACTAAACTATATAAAAAAATTCTCGATATAAATACCTTTATATTAAAAACAAAAGTATTTAATAAATTAACTTAATTTAATAATAATATATAATAGCAATTTAATAAATATTATTAAAGTAATATTATTAGTATATAATTTTAATATTATTATATTTTTAAAAGTATATTTATATTATATATTTTAAATTATTTATTTAAACTTTTTAAAAATATTAACTTAATTTAAGCCTTTATATATTTTAAGTATATAATTAGCATATAAATATTTAAAATTAATTATGCTTATATTACTAAAAAATATAAGGCTTAAGATTTTAATAAATAAAATATTAATATTATAAGCGAAGTATATTTTTTATATATGCTATTTTATTAAAGTAAAAGCTATTATTATAAGTTTTAAAAGTGTTTTTTTTTTTTATACTAAAATTTTATTAGCATATATATAATTATATAATGTTTTTATTTTTTTTTACTAAGTTATTATTTAAATATTAAGCTATATATAAGCTTTTATTATAATAACTTTAGTTTTAATAAATATAGCAATAAAACTTAGCTTAATAAGTAAATATTTAGTTTATTTAATATAAAGCTTTTTAAATGCTTTATAACTTGTTTTATATATAGTTAAATAAAATAAATTATTAATATTAATATTAATAACAATAATATTATTATTAGTTATATTTTGTTTATATTATTTAATATTATATAGTGTTATATATATCTAGCATTTAGTACGCTAACGGTATAATATTTTTGTTTATAAAGGGGGGAAAACTATAGAAATACTAGTGCGTAGCTAAGCTACGCCTTTAAACTAAAACCCTTTTTTTTATAGTTTGCTATATGGTATTACTATTACGTAAATAATGTTTATATTATACTTCTTTAAATTTTAAAAGTAAAATAACAATAATATAGTTTATTTTTTTACTGCGATTATAATTATATACTTTATATAATTAAATAACTTTTAAATAATTATTATCTTTATTTTTTTTGCTATTTTTTTAGCTTTTTAATACTAAGCTATTTAAAGATATTAAATATGCTAATATTTTTAGTTATTATTTACTTGCTTATTATTTACTTATTAAGTATATAGCTAGTATTAAGTTGCTTATAATTATAGTAAATATAATAAGTTTAATATAAGTAGTAATATATTGCTACTAAAATTTAAATATAGTTAATAAAAAAAATAAAAATAAAAATAAAGTTAAAAATAACTTAATATACTTAATTGCTTTAAGCAAGCTTATAATAATAAAGCTTATTTAATATAGTAATATTAAGCTAAATATAATAAAGTTAATAATATATTTTTAATGCTGCCTTTTTTAATATAAATATTATATTTAATTTAAAGTAATATTTAAAAACTTTATTAAATATAAGCTATATTAGCTTTTTATATATTATATATAGTAATATATTAATATAGCAAGCTTTTTTTTTAAATAATTTTTAATAGCTGTTTAATATCTTTTAAAATAATTAGCTACTTAACTTTTTATAAACTAAAAATAGTTTTAATTAGTAAAATTTTTTTAGCTTTTTAAAAAGCTTAGTATTAAAAAAAAAGCGTAGCTTAAAAATAGCAAATATTTTTAATATAATATTATATATATTTAAATTTATAATAAAAGCAAATATATTATTATTTACTTTATTAATTATTTTTTTTAAGACTGCTTAATTAGTATTAAAGCACTAATATTAATAAAAAAAAAAGTTTAAAGTATAGCAATTATATTATAAAAGTAAATAAAGTAGTTATTTTTATTTTAAATAGCTTAGTTATATACACGCTTAATACTTTATAATTTAAACACTAGCTTTAAAATAATAACAAACTAGTTAAACTTAATCCTTAATAAAATATTATATAATTATAAAGTTAAATATATATAATAAAGTTAAATAAATAAAATAATAAATAAAAAGTTGTTTATTATGTTTTTTTTTTTTTTAAACTATAAGCATAAGTATTTTATGTATTTAAATGTTTGCTATAGTATAAACGCTATGCTAGCTTAATTAAATATAGTTTTATATACTAGCACTTTTAAATTATTTATAAGCTATTATTAAATATAAAAAATAATACTATATTAAGTTAAATTACTAGCAATAAAAAGGTATACCTTTAAATACTTTATTAAGTTAGTTATATTTAAATTTTATATTAAATATATAGTTATAATTATATATAATATATAATAATAATATATATAAATATATTAATTAAATTAACTTATATAATATTGCTTATATTTAATAATTAAAAATTTTATTATATATTATATTTACTAAATTAAAAAAGCTATAGCTTAATTAACTAATTATTATATTAAAATTAATTAATTAATAATAAGAAATATTTTTAGCAAAGCTAACAAACTTTAAATCTTAAAATAAAAAGTTTTAAAGCAAAGTAGTTAGCTTAAATATATAAGTATATATTACTTTAAAAAAAGATAAATAAATTTTTTGGCTTTAATAACTTATTATACTAAAGATTAGTAATTATTTAAAAGCTATAAATATTTTAAGCTAATTAACTTAATTATTAATAATATTAAATAATAACTTAATTAATTTGTTAAAAGCTTTATAAATAGTATTTAAAATAATTTTAATAAAACAATCTATTTTTAATACTAACTTAAATAATTATAATGTTTAAATATAAAAATTTTAAAACTTAATTAAAATAATAAACTAAGTTAAAAACTAAATATTAAAAACGGTTTTAAAAAACTATAAAAATATTATGCTTAAACTAATAAACACTTTAAATATATAATATAAAAAACTTAGTACTATTAGCTTATACTTTAAAAAAACACTTAAGCATTAAGCTAAATTTAATTACAAGAATTTTATAAATAATACTATAAAATAACTACTTAAAAATCTAAGATCTTAAGCGACAAAATAAAAAGAAAAGCTTGTTATAGTAGTTAAATATAAAGCAATAAATTTAATAAAACCTTATAATATTATAACCAACTTAAAAAAAGCACTAAAAAGTACTTACTTAAACTAAACAACGTTTTTCTATTAGATTTAAAAGCAAAAAATAAAAAAAAGTACATTAGATTACTTTAAGATTATAATAAATTTAAAAAAAAAAGCAAGCATATACCTTTTGTTTTATAAAGCTAAAAGTACTAAAAAAAAAATATATAAAAAATTATTTTATATATTTAAAAAAACTAATTAAGTAAAAAACTTAATAAAAGTAAATAAATTAAAACTACTACTAACTAATAAAAATAAAAAATTTTTTAAAAAAAAATATACGCAAAAAAAAAAAACAAAAAAGTAATTAAAAAAGTGCTACTAAGCAATATTAAATTAATATTATAAAATTAACTATAAACTATAAGCTTTATTTGCAAGTATATCTATTAAAAAAATATTAATATATGTTTTTAAAACTAGCTTTTAAAAACTTTACCTTTAATAAAATAATTTAAGGCCTTACTTAAAAGCAAATAAAAAAAAATGTTAAACTAGCAAAAAAAATCAAATAGCTTTAAATTAAAAAACCTAAAAAAAAAAGACTAAATTATAATAATTAATTACAGAAAAAAATAGCATAAACTACCTTTATAGTAAAAAATAAGCCAACAAGCTTAACTACTTACTAATTAAAAAATTTAGCTATTTTTAATTTAAAAACTATATTATATATTTTTAATAAAATTAGCAGGTTTTTAAACTTTTAACTTTTTAATTTAAACAATATAATATATATAAAAGATAGCATTATATTAATTAAAAGATTTAAAAAAATAAATATTAAAGTTTAAGGCTTTAAAGAACTAAAGGTATATAAATTATATAATATAGCATACTATTTAACCATAGCTGCAAACCTTATATTTTTTTAAGTATTTAACTAATTAAAATGCTAATAAAATAACAAACTACTTATTAATTACTTTAAAAAAAAAAACAGCTTAACTTTATGCTGTTTATAAAACAAATATAATTAATTTATAATAAAATATTTATTTATATTTTTTAACAAATTATTATTTTATATTAAACAAAACAAATTAAACTTTTATATAAAAAAGCTATTGTTAAAAGGTAACTTTTTTAAATGGCACTTATAAATAAAACACTTAAAACTAAAAACATTATAATATTTAGTATTTTTATTTTAAAAGGTAAAAATCTACTAAGCTTTTAATAAAAGCAATAAAATAAAAACCACTTAATATAAAATATATATAATATTAAAAATTACCTATTAAATTAATTAATTGCTAAAAAAAAAGCTTATATAAGTAGGTATAAAACTAGCTATTAATTTTTATAATTATAAAAATTTTTAAAAAAATAATAAAAATAAGTAGTATATAATACTAGCTATAAATTACTACTTAAAATTTACTTTTAATTACTACTTTATAAATCAAAAAACCTTTTTAATTATTATAACCTTTAATCACCTAATTAAATACTTATAAAATTATTACAAAATAAAGGTATTAACTATAAAATATAACAACAAAATAATATTAAACCCTAATAAAATATTAAAACTTATATAATATTTTTAAAATACTAAAAAAATAATATTTAAAGTATTATTACTTAATATTTAAAACTTAAATAAAAAAGCTAAAAAAATAAAAGAAATAATTAAGCAAAAAGCAAAATTAATAAAAAATAAATATAAACTACTTATTTACTTATAAGTAAAAATAGTTAATGAATTTAACTTTAAGATATATAATAATATAGAAATCTTTTATAGGAAGGAGATTGGAAACATCAATAACTTCTCAGGCTTTGCTTTTTACATCAAATAATTTGGATACACTGCTTTCTAAGGGGTGAAAGCACCTGGAAACGCGGTCGTATTAGACCCGAAGACATGGCGCAGGGTGCAGCGGACCCAATGGTGCTGGACGGTGGCGCGAAAGGGTTGGAGCAGTCTCTGCACCACCCAATCGCGGGCCCCGGCACTGAAGGGTCGCTTCAACAGCGAAACGACAGCGAAGCAGGCAAGGAAGCGGAGCGAGAAGGGGATGAAATAGAGAAATGGATGCGATCTCTAGCAGTTCTTATTGGTCAAGAGAAATTCCCAGATGCAGAGGCACTGGTGAGGAACATGCTGGAGGCTCAGCGGAAGACCCTCGCGTTGGAACGCGAGAAGGAAGAGAAAGAAGCCCGAAACAACCCAGCTACCAAACGAGATATCGACGAACTACGCGCAGCAATACGCGAACTGAAGAAAGGCAGTGCACCTACTGCCAACCGGACCTGGGCGACCGTAGTATCGGCTACAGGCCGCCCAGCAATCGGCCCTCTG
Organism: Xylaria hypoxylon; assembly: GCA_902806585.1. Taxonomy (NCBI): domain Eukaryota; kingdom Fungi; phylum Ascomycota; class Sordariomycetes; order Xylariales; family Xylariaceae; genus Xylaria; species Xylaria hypoxylon. Next base: position 84,438 of record CADCXB010000053.1, on the reverse strand, counting down.
GCGCCCCCGAATCGCGCGATACTCCCTGTCCGACACAACCGCGAAGTTTTAATACGAGCCGAACCCAACCCAGCCCTTGCAGCGCGTACGGCCGAAGAAACAGTAAAAGCAGTAAATACAGCAATTGGAACGGCAGAAGCAATTGCGGCGAAGAAACTGCCGAGCGGAAATATAGTGGTTACATTTAAAGAGGAAGCAATACAATATAAACAAGCCAACTTGTGGGTGGAACAAGCGTTTGGCAAAGGTGCAACAAAGACTGGAAGGGACTACACAGTAATCATGAAGGGCATCGATGCGAAAACACTCCGAAGCGCGCACGCAGACCCGGCGAATCTTCTCCGGGACATCTGCGAACAAAATAAAGCCAGCATAGGCAGGATACACCCGATCCTGCCAGCCAACCCAGAAGGCCGTCATGCCAGCTTGTTGATGCATTGCACCGACATAGAAACCGCGGAGGCTCTGTGCCGAAAGGGGCCGTATGGAGGGCGATGATGCACAACTGCGAGCCGTTTTCAAAAGACGTAAAAGTCACGCAGTGCTTCAAGTGTTATAAGTTTGGACATGTGGGAAAGTTTTGCAGGAACAAGAGCAGGTGCCCCTTATGCAGCGGCGCGGCGCATGAAGGCGGAGAGAAGGAGTGTCCAACCCGAAAGGAATCCGAACCGGAGGCGATAAAGTGTATAAATTGTGAAGGAGGTCACCCGGCCTTTTCGAAGAAGTGCAAGGTTTTCCAGGGCCAAATAGCAGTAGCACAAGAGGCATACCAACACCGGCCGACACAGTTCTATATCCGAAGCGAACACAAACCAACAGACCGAAACCAGAGTGATTGGCAGGAGGTTCAACCTCGGAAGCGACCAGCACTCAGCCCGCTTGCAGAAAGACCAAGACCATACCAACCGGTAGCACCAAGAATGACCCAGTTGGCAACACCAAAGCTCGGCCGCCCTAGGGCGACAAGTGCAGCCCCGGTAGCCCCGGGAGCCAGGATACAAGCTTTCTTCCCGGAGAAGCCGACACACCGGACCGAATTCGAGGGGCCTCCCCTCTTCCGCCCCGGAAGCGCGACCGAACCCAGATAACAGGAAGAACACCTTTACTTCGAGCCAATGAGACTTGACGCCCTATCTTGGAACACCGCAGGATCGAGAACGTGTGCGGCAATAGCCCTCGGATCACCAGAGGAATATGACATAATAGCACTGCAAGAGCCGCCATTACAAGGGGAGGAGGAGTGGAACCCCTCCGACCGTATTGTCCTAGGTCAAGCCGATATAACGTAGTATATGCTGGTTCCGGACGTGCGGCACTGTATATCAACAAGCGAATCGCAGGCGATTCATGGGTGGAAGAGGCCGGCCACAACTGGGCGAAAGCGACTTTCTTCTCAGCAGACAAGGAAAAACTGGCTACTGTGTGGTCGGTGTATGCGGAGCCAGATTCGAGCAGAAACAGGGTGAGCCCAATGATCGAACTTAAAAGGAAAGCGAACCAAGGGCGGAACATAGTAGTAGGGGACATGAATATGCACTCGCCGCTGTGGGATAAAGAAGGGAGAACTTCGGCACACTGCGAAGAAATCTTGAGCCTAGCAAGAGCTTGGAAACTAACCCTCCGAACGCCGTACGGCAGCATTACAAGGAAAGGAAAGCGAAGGACTGCCGAAGGGTGGGAAAAAGACAGCACAATCGACCTGATATGGGCTGATGAAAGACTCCTGGTGGAAATACTCGAAGGCCCAGGATGGGCAGGATCCGATCACACCCCCCAAAGCTTCCGAATCCACGACGAAAAAGACCCGATACCAGGCCTCCAGCCACCCAGGGGCTGGAGCTGGAAGATGTTGGATAAAGCGCTAGTGGCGGTCGAGGCGTCTAGGTTGCAGGTACCGGAGGGTTTCGACACAACGACGGATGAATACGTCGAGTATTTAATAACGGAACTGACCAGGATAGCGGACGTAGCGGCCCCGAAAAGGAAGGCCACAGCAGGAAAAGCAGCCCCGTGGTGGTCACAAAAGGTCCAAAAAGCTATAGGAAAAGCCAAAGAGGAGGAAAGAAAGTGCCACAGAACAACGTCCCAGTACCAAAGGAGAAAGGCGACTGAAGCAAGAGCGGAACAAAGGCGAATCATCCGCGAAGAACAGCGGAGACAGTGGCGACAAGGTGTAGCGGAAGCCTCAAAAGACAATTCAAAACTTTGGACCTTGGAAAGGTGGGCGCGCCTTAAGAGCTGGGCCCCCCCGGCGAAAAGGAGTCTTCCAGACCTTGAAAAAGGAGAGGGGTGGGCAACCACCCATACAGAAAAGGCAGAAGTGCTGGCGGCTAGGTTCTTTCCTACCCCGGAGATCGACCTATCGGACCTAGAAGGGCGAAGGGAGCCCGCGGAACACCCGTTTAAGATGCGAAGAAAGGTTGAAACAAAGGAGATTGAAGAAATCTTAGAGGAAGCCAAACCTTGGAAAGCGCCAGGAGACGACCTTCTACCAACGGGATTTCTGAAGGCATGCGGGCAGAAAGTTGCAGAAGCAATAGCAGTATTGGCCCAACAGAGTTTTATGCACGAATACTACCCGAAACGGCTCCGAAACGCGGTCGTAGCAGTCTTAGCAAAACCGGGGAAAACCCCAGAGGAGCTTAGGAAGCCCGGCGGCTACAGGCCGATCTCGCTACTCAGCGCAATGGGCAAAATAATCGAAAAAGTAGTAAGCACACGTATCTCAGCCGCAGCGGAAAGGTTTATGCTACTACCAGAAGGGCAAATGGGAAACAGACCACAGAGATCTACGGAACTGGCAATCAGGGCCGTAACAGAGGCGATTCACGGCAGCTGGAAGCACGATTTAACGTTGACACTACTACAGCTGGATATCTCAGGGGCTTTTGACGCAGTGAACTACGTGAGGCTGCTAGAGGTGCTACGGAAGAAAGGCTTCCCCCAATGGATTCAGAACTGGCTCCAGAGCTACCTTACAGAACGGACAGCAACATTGTTATTTGACGGCGAAAGCGCGGCGAAAAAGGTCCTAACCACAGGCGTACCACAAGGATCCCCACTGTCACCAGTATTATTCTTGCTATATATAGCTACCTTGTATGAAGAATTAACGGAAAGAGGGCTAGTTATAATAGGGTTTGCAGACGACACAAACCTTATGGTAGCAGGGCCAAGTGCAGAAGGGAACTGCGAGCGTTTGGCGCAGGTGTATACAAAGTGCGAAAGCTGGGCAGTACGATATGGAATGAACTTTAACCCAGCAAAAAGCGAACTGACGCACTTTACAAGACGGCACAAGGCCGATTCTGCCCCGATCCAGCTGGGAAACATACGAATCGAACCGAAGGAGAGTGTACGCTTCCTAGGGGTATGGCTGGACCGCAAACTGAGGTGGCGTCGCCACCTAAAAGAACTCCGACGGAAACTCGAACGCCAGAATTTTGCTTTGACGAGATTAGCTGCTACCACATGGGGGTGCAGCGCACCCAGGGCAAAAGAGATCTACACGAAGGTGATTCGGAGCGCAATCGCATACGGTTCGTCCGCGTGGCACAGGCCTAGCAGAGGCCAAGCAAAAGGGATAGCGAAGGACCTGACTAAAGAACAGTCGAAGTGCCTTAGGGTAGTTGGAGGAGCGTACAAAGCAACCCCGATTTACCTTTTAGAGTCAGAACTAGGCTGCCCCCCTCTTTACACCTACCTAAATGCCAGGTTGTGCGATTTCGAAGGCAGGTTAGCGATTTCGGGCAAAGAAAGGACTATTCAGGAGGAGGTCAGACATTTGGTTTCAGAAGGGAACACGATCAGGAACAGAGGCGAAAGGCGGGTGAGGCGAAGGCGGGTAGGGTTACCACCGAGGGAAACCCAGCAAAACACACGACAGACGGTCGAAAGTGGCGTAGAAAAAGGAGTGGGTGGAAGAATGGCGAGGCCGAGATACGACGGAAGAGGCTTTAGAAAGACACTGGCTTGAAGGGTGGAACGAAGCCGACAACAGAGCGAAAGGGGCCGGGGCCTGGCGGCATCGGCCCCGGCAACAGGGAGACCACCAGAAAGGACTGAAGAGACCTGCCCAACGGACATAGCGGACTTTACTACGGACTCCGAAAATACGAAGCCTCGGCTCTGCTACAAATCCGTACAGAGACGTTAGGGCTAAAAGCCTTCCTTTTCCAGAAAGGGGTGCCAAATGTAGCCACGCCCTTCTGCGACTGCGCAGAAGGCAGGGAAACGGCGCTACATAGATTCCTACGTTGCCCGGAATTCGAAAGAGAAAGGACCGACCTGGCTACTCAGCTTCGCGGCCCTTTCGCCACTGGCCCAGACTATAATCGGACTATAAGCAGCCCGGCGGTAGCTCACAAGGCGGTGCGCTGGTTTCTAGCCCGAGGCCTACTACCCATGTATAAGGTGGCCCAAACACTAGCAAAAGGCGAGAAGGTGCAACGGAAGCGAAGAGAGTGGGTTCCAGGGACGATACAGTGGCGAACCATGGCCGATGGCATGCTAGTAGCAACTAGCAGAACAGAAGGACGCAGGGCCTAAAAGGCCGCACCCTCTTTTACTTTTCCTTTCTTTCTTTCTTTCTTTTCCTTTATTTTCTCTTGACCAGAGAACTGCTAGGGCGCGGTGAGGCCCCTAGTTAGAGATCCGCAGCGGAACCGTAGACGCCTCGGGGGCGTTCCGACCAGGAAGCAAAGGGTTTTCGCCCGGGTTCCCCGGTTTTACCTTTGATTGTTAAAAAGCAGGCGTACCGGATGCTTAATGTATTTAAATCAGGGTTTAAATAGTATTATATAGGCATAACGGAATATAACTAATAATAATAAAAATAGTTAAAGTAGCTATTTATTTATATAATAAAGTACTTAAGTATATTTTTAACTAAAAAACTTTATATAAAAAGTTTTACTTTTACTTTTAATTATAAAACAACATTGTTAAAAAAAACAAAATATTTATTTTATTTTATTTAAAAGTATATAAATGCAAAGCTTATATTATAATATTTACTGCTTAAAAAAAGCAAAAAAAACAAAGAAAGCTTAATTTTAAAGCTTAAATTAATTACTTAGTTAGCTACTAATTCTTTACTACCTATAAAATTTAGTTACTTAAAACTAATAAAGTTATTATTATTAAAGACGCTATATTTAATAAAAAAAGTACTTTTTTAAAAAACTTAAATAAACTAAAAGATAATTTTTTTTAAACTACTAATAAAAAATTTAAAGCTTTATTAGCTAAAATATTTTTAAACTAAATATTTTTAAATATTATTAATAAATTTATAACTAATTTTTATAAAAATTATAAAGTTTATAAACTTATTAATTTAGTTAAAAAAGATATAAATAAAGCAAATATTAAAAAAAATAAAAATAAAGATATAAATAAGCTTAAAAAAATTAATTACTTTTATACTAAAGTAATTTTTGCTTTTTATTTTATACCTTTTAAATCTTTAGTAAATTATGCTTTTTTTAGCGTTATAATTAAAAACACTAACTAAAAAAAAAATTTTATAAAAACTATTAAATTATTTAATTTAACTTTAAAGTTTAAAGCAAGCTTTAATATAACTTTTTTTAAAATTATAACATATAAAAGTTATTAAAAGGCTATATTTAATATAAAACATTTATATACCATAAAGTTATAGTATAATATATTAGTAAATAAAGCTAATAAAGCTAGGTTTTTAAAAAAATCTTAATGCTATTTTAATAGCAAACTAAAATCTTATTAAAATAATAAACTTATATTTATTATATTTTTTAATAATAAATTAATAAAAACTTTTTAAAGGCCTAAATCTTATAAATTTTTTTTAATTAATATAATAATATTTTTTGCGCTAAATAAAAATCCTTATAAACTTTTTTATAATTTTTATTTCTTTTAAGTTAATATATTAACTACGCTTATTTTTTTAAAAGTAAGCTTAAAATAGCTATTTTATAAAAAGAAAAAAATTTATTACTAAAATTTATTTTTACTTTTTAAGTAATATAAAAATTTATAAGCTTATTTTATAAGAAACTACTTTAAATAAGCTAAAAAATCTTACTTATAAAATTATAAAAAAATAAACACCTAATAAAAAGTTAATATATATACTACTTAAAAAAAACTAACTTTTAATTATATATAAGTATATATTTATAAGTTTAATAAATATAGTTATTATTAAAAAAATAAAGCTAAGCTTGTAATATAAAAAGATTAATAACTTATAAACAAAAAAAAAAATACTTATGCTTTTATATTTATAAAGCAATTATTTAAAACATTTATAACTATTGCTACTAAGTTTAACCTTAAACTTAAATAATATAATATAATTAACGCTTTTATTAATATAATACTTAATAAAAAAATATATATAAAAATACTACTTAGCTACTGCAAACTTTTAATAGTTTTTAAACTACTTTAAGCTTTATATAGTTTTTAAAAATTACTTTTGTTATAGCAAAAAAAATTAACTAAAACTTTTAAAAACATAAGATATTAACTTATTTTTTATAAACTTTATTACTACTTTAAGCAAAAAGTATTAATTTTTATATATATTAATAATATAATTTTTGCTTATTAAAAAACAAACATAATTATTGCCTAAAAAGCTATTTATAAACTTAAACGCTACTACTAAATAATTAAAAAAAAAAACCTATAATGGTTTTTTAGTATTAAAGTTATTTAAAATTATAAAAAGAAATTAATTTAGTTGTTATAATTTTTATATATTAAAAAAATTATTAAGTTATAAAATTTTAAGTTATTTACTTTAGTACATACCCTTATAAAAACTAAAAAATTAAAACCTTATAATAAAATAGCAACAAAATAAAAGATTTATAACTACTAAAAAAAAATAAAATTAATTATATATATTACTATTATTACTTATTTAAATATAGCCTTTAATATATTTAAACTCTTAAAATTTAACTTTAATTTAAAACTAAAGTATTATAATATAGCTAATTAACTCTTTAAATACTTACTTTAAATTTAATATTATACTTTATAATTTAAAAATAAAAATAAGTTTATTATAACTAGCAACTTTTTGTTTGCTAATAACACTATTAATTAAAAAAGCTTTTAAGCTTATATAATAATATTATTTAGCAAAATTATTAAATAAAAAGCTAATAAGCAAAACATTATTATTATATTAACTATAAAAGCTAAGCTACTTATTTTTGCATAAGCTGCTAAAAAAGCTATATTTATTAGTTAATTAATTAAAAAACTAGGTATTATACTAAATAACAAATAAATCTAAATTTAATATAATAACTAGTAAACTATTAATTTAGTAACTAAAAATACTACTATCTTTTAAACTAAGCTTTATTATATTAATATTTATAATTACTAATTATATTAAAAAGTTCTAAATTAAACCTTATAAGTAAAATACATCCTTATAAATAATATAATCGCAAATAGTTTAATTAAAGCACTTTTAAAAAAGAAATAAAAGACTTTTTTAACATAATTAAGCTTTGTTAATATTAAAAAGTCTTAAAAACAACAAAAACCTTAAAAGATATATAATAACAATTAGAATTTATTAAAAAACTCTTTAATTAAAAAAAAATTAAATTAATAAATAATTAAAGGTTAAATATAAAAATCCCTTTTTAAAAGGTGATTTTTAAAAAGGTGTGTTAAATATAAAAGATAATATTATATTAGGTTAAATTACCAGTAATAAAAAGGTATACCTCTAAATACTTTATTAAGTTAGTTATATCTAGGTTTTATACTAAATACGCGGTTATAATTACATATAACACATAATAACAATATATATAAATATATTAATTAAACCAACCTATATAACATCGCTTATATCTAATAGCTACTAAAATATTAAAAATTAGCTATTACCTTAACTACACTTATAACACCTTAACCTAGCTTTAATTTTATATGCTATATATTACTATACTACTAATATTATATTTAACCCTAATAAAATTTCCTACTTTTAATAATTTTAAAGCTTATATAAATAGTTATTTATAATATAATAACTTTTTTTTTAAAATTAAAATTATTTTAAAACAAATTTAAAAAAAATATAATATATTATAGTTTTTATTTTAAATAACTTTATATTTTTTAAAAAAAAAATATAAAAAAAAAAAAAAAAAAAAAATAGTAAAAAATAATTTTATAATACTAAAAAAACCTTTAGTAAACTTTTTAACTAATTAAAACTACTTTATTTTTATATAATTAGCAATTAAAATCGTAATAAATATAATTATTGCTTTTTTATTAGCAAATAAACTATAAATCAACTTTAAATTAAAAGCAATTTAATTTAATATATTTTTTATTTACTAATTAACTTTTTTTATATTATTAATTCTTTTACTACTTAACTTTTTTATTAGTATTAACGCAATATAAATTTAGTAAGAATTTAATTAAAGTTATAATTTCTTTTAGTATTTTCTTTTATAGTATTGGTTTAAAAATAAAAAAGCTTATATATATTTATTTAAAATCTAAAATTTTTTATTATATTAGTTTATATTAATTATATAAATATTAGCACTTAATTTTTAGCATTAAATTTAATAATAAATAAAATAATTAAATTTATTTATTAACTAACTTTAATATATTTATTACTTAGTAATTTTTATTTGTTTTTTTTACTACTTAGTATTATTTTTAAGGCTAGTTTAATTTAGTTTATTAGTTATATTATATAAAGCAATATATATTAATAAAAGTTTAAAACATAATATATAATTTTAAAGTTTTTTGCTATATAAGGCAATAATTTTATACTAAAAGGTAAAAAAAATAAATATAATAACAGCTAAATAATAATATTAAGCTAACTAACTTTTTTTAAATATTTTAAAATTTTAGCCTAAAAAATAAATAAAATTAAAAGCTGCTTTAAAAAATATAATTTAATAATATTACTAAGTACTTTTTAACTTATTTAATTTAAAATATAAGCGTTTTTATTAACTAAGCTTATATTAATATATTTTTTATTTAAAACTAATTTAATATTGTTATTAATAATATTATTTTTTATTATATAAAAATTATTAAAACTTTTTTCTTTTTTTTTTATGCGGTTTATTACTTTAATAAACTAAAAATATTAATATATTTTTTTTTTTACTTAGTTAAAAATATAACTTAAATTTAAAATTTTTTTAAGTTAACATCTTATTATATTTAATAATAATTATTAATATAATTTATTTTTTTTATTTATAGCTTAAACTTATATATTTTATAAAGCTTAAAAGTAATAAATATATATTAATAGTTTTTATTAAACAAGTTATTAATATACTACTTAAAAGCGCTTATAAAGTAAACTTTAAAAATAATATTTTAGTTAATTTTAAAATATTATAGCTAAAAAAGCAAGCTTTGCTAACATATAACTTAGTTATAAACTTTAATAATTTAATATTTAAAGCAACTAATTTTAATAATATTTTTACATATTATATTAGCGCTAAAGCTAGCACTAATAACGCTTATAAGTAAGCTAATATTAAAATTAATTTAGCTTTTGCTTTTTTTTTACTTGCAAGCGGCATAGCGTACTAAATTTATTTAGTACTTTTTATTTTAAGTATATATAAAATATAACCTATTATTTTAATATATAATAAAATATAGCTTGCACTTAAAGCTGCTAATATAATTTTTAAAAAAATATAAGTTTTTATTAAAATCAATAGTTTTAAGCGCAAGCTTTTGCAACTATTTATAACAGTTAGCGTTTATTGCACTATATAATATAATGCTACTACTATTAAACTTAAAGCTAGCGCAGTTTTAATAATTTATTACGTTTTTTTTCTACTATTCCTTTTTTACTTATTATTTATTATTTAATAAATAATAATAGTAATAATATTAGTAGTAATATTAATATTAATTAATTTATAAATAATAAAGTTATTAAAAGTAATATATATTAAAAAAAATTAAAAAATAATAATTATAAAGCAATATTAAAGTAATATTAAAGCAATATTAAAGTAATATTAGTTATTATAAAAAAATAAAAGTTTTAAAGTTAAAAAATTATAAAGCTTATAAGTTTTAAGCTTAAATAAATAATAAATAAATTAAATATATAAAAAAAGCAAAACTTTTAATTAAATAATAATAGTAGTTAGCTTAATAAACTAAGCTTATTAATTTATATAGTTTAACAACTTTATTTTTAAATCTTTAAACTATTTTAAAATTTAAAAACTAGCTTAATACTTATTTAATAATTAAACTAATTTATATATTTAATAATTTTATAAAAATAATAATAAATATTATAGCATTTATAATTATTATATATTTATAAACTTTATATTACTTACTAATTACTTAATATTATTTAAAAAAGCTTTATATTATAATTTATTATATAAAAAACAAAATATATATAATACTAAAAATTTGCTAGTTATTATTAACCTAACTACTAATTTAGCTTTTTTTAGTTTATTAAAAAAAAAGCAAATAAAATCCCAAGTTTTTTAAAAGATATAATTATATATAAAGATTTTTTTTTTTATTTAAAACTATAGCTAGGTTTACCTAACCGTTTATATATACCTATTTTTTACCTCTTTAAAAAAATAAGTAGCCATTAAAACTAATCTGTTTATTTTTTACTTTTATGCTTGTTTATATATAAGTAAACTATAGTATATATATATTATAAGTGCTTGCTATTTAGTATTATTTAATGTTTTTAAGTATATATATTAATATAAAAGGTTAATACTAAATATTAAGTTATATTTTATAAAATATACTATTAAAACCTTTTTTAGCTTTTTATTTATTAATCTTACTATTATAAGCATTTTGTTATAAATTGGTATATTTATATATATTATTTATATATATTAAGTTTTTTAGGTTTTATATATATTATTTATATATATTAAGTTTTTTAAGTTTTATTGCTTTAATAATAGGTTTTAATTATATATTTAAATGCTTTTTGCTTATGCTTTTTTTTTTAATAAGCATATTATAATTAAGTATTTTATTACTTTTTTTTTTCTTTGCAAATAAATAGCTTTTTTTTTAAAAGGTTTTAAAACGTTATAAAAATTATATATTAAATAATATATTATAAAACTAATAGTTATACTAAAAAATAAAATATTCATTATATGCAATTAAATTATATATATATCTACTAAATATTTATAAAATAATAACTATAACCTTAAATAAGTACCGTAAAAAAGTTGCTGGCTTTTTTTAAATACCTTTATTTACTTTATAAAAAAGCTAAGCTTTATTACTAACTTTTTAATAAATAATATATAATATATACACTTATTAAAAGTTATTATTAAACTACTTAAATATATACCTAATAAAAGGCAAACTTATTTTTAGCAGATTTTTTGCCTGCTTACTTAATATAAAGGCTTATGTTTTAAGTACTATTATATTATTTGTTTAATTGATTTTATTTATTAAAAAATATATAGTATTAATAGCTAATATTAATTATAGCTTAAATAGCGCACAGATATAACGTAAGCTATTAAACTTAATGCTTTAAAAAAAAGTATAGCTTTTAATTTTGTGTGCTTTAACCTTACTAAGCTATGCTTTTATATTATAAATAAAACTATAGTAATAAAAATAAGTTAACTAGTTTAATTTTAAAGACTTAATAGGTTAAATAGTAGTATTAAAAGTAGTAGTAGTAGTATTAAAGGTAGTAGTAATAGTAATAGTAGTAGTAGTAGTAGTAATAGTAATAGTAGTATAAGTTAAACCTACCTTTTAATAAGGTGCTTAGCTTTAGCACCTAAGGTAATATTATTAAAGAAATAAAGTGTTTGCTTTTAGTTTACGATTTTTTAGTACGTATTATATCTATTTTCGGCATAAAAAAAAGGCTAACTTATAAGATATTTAAATATAATAGTGCTTAATAACCACTAGTTATAATTAAATATATAACTATAACTTATAAAGATTTTAAAAGCGATATAATTTAGTGTTTTTATTATAAAGTACGCTATTAATTTTTGTAAGTGTTTTTAGTTATTAATTTAAGCGCGGTTGCTAACTATTAAGTTAATTTAGTTAATAATAACTAAGCTATAGTTTTTAAGCCGGTTAAACTACTTTTATAACAGCTATTAATAGTAGTTGTTATTATATAGCTTATAAAACCTTATAAACAAGCTAAAGTTAGTTAGCTTAATATATTTGCTTTTATTTAAAAAAATATTATTAAGTTTAATATTTTTATATTATAAAGTTAATTAGGTTAAAACTATAATAAGCTAAAAATATTTATAATTATTTATATATATTAGTAAATAAAGCCTAGTTTATAAACAGCTTTAATAGCTAAAATAATTTTTGTAATATAAAATCAAATAATATTTTTAAAAAAAATATTATACTTAATAAGCATAGTTATTAAGTTGCTATTAAGCAAAAATTTTATAAGCATATAAAAAAACTTAATGTTTTAAAAGGTTATAAATAACTTAATAATTTAAAAATTGTTTAACTTTGCTAAAATATCTTGCTTTGTTTAAATATAAGCTAACTGGTTTTTTTTAAATATTTTTGTTTTAATTAATAACTTTATAGCATATATTATATTATTGCTTTTTTTTTAAACTAGCTTAACTTTATTAAAAATATTTTTATTAATAATTTTAATAGTTTAATAATTATTAGGCTTATTTTTTGTTTAAAAAAATCGTAGGTATTTTTTTTTTTTTTTTTTATTATTTTACTAAATTTTTTTTTTTTTAAATAATAATTAGTTAAAATTTTAAAGTTTTTATTTTATTTTGCTTTACTTATAACTTAATTAATAATATTAAATAAAAAATAAAGTTAGGTAAAAGAATTGCAAAGAAATTATAAAGAAATAGCTACTTTAAATTACATTTATAAGCTTATTTAACGCTATTTTTAAAAAAGTTAGCTATTAGTTAAAAATACTTTTTTTAGTTATTATTAGTATTTATTTTATATTTTTTAAAGTTGCATTTAAAAGCTTGCTAAAACTTAAATAGTTATATAAGTATAAAGGGTATAAGATATATATAGCTAAGCTATTATATAATAAAACTAGTAGTTTAAAAGCAAGGTTAAGCAAATAAAGTATTATAAGCGTTATAAATATTTGCTTTTATAACACTTTTTAAATTTTAATAAAAAAATTAGTAAGTAAAGCTAATATTAAAGTTATTAGTGTTTAAGGTATTAAATTAAAACTAGTAGGCAATAAACTAAATAATATAGTTAATAGCTTAATAAAAAGCATATTAAAGCTAGTAAAAGCTTTAAATAAAGTAGTTATTAGTTAGCACATAACTTTTAGTAGCATATTATTAAATAAGCTAAAATATTTAAGTAGTAAAGTATTGCTATTATAAAAGATTTAAAAAAATAAGCTATAAAAATATTAAAAGCATAGTAAAATAAATATAGTTAGTAGATATTAAACGCTTATTATTATTTTTAAAGTTAAAATAAAAATAATTAAAATTTATTTTATTTATAAAAAACAATATAACTAATAAAATAAAATAAATATATGTTTTTTATAGCTACTTTAAAGTGCAAAAGTTAAATTAATATATATTTTTATATTTTTTAATTAATATTAATACTATTATTAGCAAAAAAAAAAAAGGAAAAAAAAAAAAAAAAAGAAATAATAAAGTAAAATAATAATATAAGCAATAAAAATTAATAATAATAAAGAACACAAAATAGCAGCAAAACAAGTAGTTAGTAATTTGTTTTTTTTTTTTCTTTTTTTTTTTTTTTTCTTTTTAGCTTTTTTAGTTTTATAATAAAATATACTTAAAAGTTTTTAAATCCTAGTTAAAAAATTTAATAAAAGTTAATTTAGTTTATAAGTATTTAAAATATATTTAGCTTATTAACTATTTTAAATTTAAACCTAAAACACTTAAAAATATTAATAAAGTATATATTAATAATAAACTAAAGTAAACTAAAGTAAACTAAAGTAAACTAAAGTAGTAGTAATAAAACATAAGATAAAAAGGAATAAATTAGTACTATAAAATAAAGACTTACTAATTAATTAAGTATATATTTACCTACGTTTTTTATTAGGTAGTATATATAAAAAACTATAGTAATAGCAATAAAAAACTAACTTTTATTTTAAATAAAATATATATATAAGCTTTTTATATAGGTAGTAAATATAGATATAGTTTTTATAGTTGGGATTTTGCAAATATTAAGGCTTTATTATATAATATGCAATTTTAATAATAATAATTAATTGTAATAATAATTATAATGCTTTATAATATAGTAAAAACAAATAACAATTAAAATAAAACAAAAAAAAGGGTATAATAGTAATAGTGGTGGTAATTAGGTAGTAGTAGTAGTAGTAGCAAGGTAAGTACTTAAGTATATAAAATATATTAATATATATATTTATATAAGTTAATAAAGTTATACTATACTACTTAGTTTAAGCTTTTTTATAATAAAGTTTATTTATTTATATTTACTAAGTACTTACTTTTTTATAAGTTTATAAATAGTGTTAATATAACTTATATTTAAGCTATAATTAGATATATAATAACTTTAAAGCAATAAAACAAATAAATTAAAGCGATAATAAAAATTTTAATAGTTTATAAATAAGTTAAAAATAAAAAGCTATTATAAGTTTTTTTTATATTTAAATAAGGTTATAAACTACTTAAAAGGTATTTATTAACTATATAATTATATTTATTAACTATATATATTATATTTATTAATTATATATATTACATTTATTAACTATATATATTATATTTATTAACTATATATATTATATTTATTAACTATATATATTATATTTATTAACTATATATATTATATTTATTAATTATATACATTATATTTTCTGCCTTAATTTATATGCTATAATTACTATTAGTTTAACTATAATATATAATATATAATAACTTTTTTTTTTAACTTTTATTTAAATAGATTTTTAAAGAAGCATACTGCTTTTAAAGTAAATTATACTATTATTTAAAATATTTAATAATATATACTAAATGCTAACATTAATAAAGCTATATAACTAAAAGCTTTTTTTTTAATATATTACGTATTTTTTAACTAAGTTTTAAAAGTTTATGCTATGCTTTATTTATTTTTAATAAAAGTATGCTATAGTTATATTAAATTTTATAAAAGCTTTATTAATATTTTTTGTTTTATTTTTTATAAAACAAAAAGGTAAAACTATTAAGCTGTTACTATTGCTTATTATATATTTGTAGAAATTTATAGCACTAAAGTTTTTGCTAAAATATTAAATAAAAAACTTATATACTTATTAGTAGGCCTTATTATATATTATAAAAGCTTTAGCAAAAAAAATATAATTATTTAAATCTTTAGTTTTTAAAAGTTTGTTTATAATAGCATTATATAAATTAGTATATTACTAAAAATAAAATCTTATTAAATAATAAATCTAGCTAAATATAACAAGATTTTTTATTTATAATTTAATTTTTAGCTATAATTAAATATACTTATATAAAGCTTTATAAAAATTATAAAAAATAAATATATATTTAATTTAAAATATATTTAATTAAAAGATTATAATACTAAAAAAAGTAAGCGATTTTATATATACTTACTATATCTTTGTTTAATATATAATAAAAAAAGCAATAAAAAAACAAAGTATTTATTAAATTATAATATTAACTAAAAATCTATAAAATTAAGTGGCGCGACTTTTAAAACTAACATATATACTTAAGGTTATTTATATAATTATATTGCTGCTAAAAAATATTTCTTCGCATTTATTACAATAAATAAGCTAGCATACCTTAATATATTTAATAATGCTGCTATAAATAAAAGCTATAGCAAAAGCTTTAGTTAAAAGCAAAAATAATATAAAATAATATTAGTTAACATAAAGTATATAAAGTTATACTGCTATAAATTAGCATAAAAAATTAACTAAAGTAGTAAATTTAAAGTAAATAAAAATAAAATATAGTTATTAAAAAAAAGGTTAGCTTAATAAAATATTAAACTAAAATATTATTTAAATAAAAGATTTAAGTATACCTTGCTTTTATATCTATAAAATAAACCAGATCTTTTACGCCTTTTAAGCTAACCTTTTTAATCTTTTAATAATTATAAAAATAATTATTATACTTAGTAGTTTACTTAGCACTTTTTACAAAAAATAGCAGCTATAATTAAAACTACAACTTTTAACTTTTAACTTTTAACTTATATACTAGTTTATATAGTATACCATATGCTATTACTTAGGTTATACTAATAATAATTATACTAATTATCTTTTAAAAATATATAAATTTTTAAAAAAAAAAACCAAACCTTTTTTAAGTTTTTTTAAAAACATTAATACTTGTTTTTAGTTAACGCTAATATATTTTTAATACTTATAAATTAAACTATTAAACTGCCTTTAGGTTTAATATATTTTATTATTTTTAAAAATACTTTAATGTTTTTTTAGCATTATTTCTTTAATATTACCGCACTAATAATTATTATATTAGCATATCTTAATACTTTATATATATTATTACTTAAGCTTGCTATTACTATTAATTATTATTTTAGCATACTTATTTAACTTAAGCGTTTTTATTATTAATAGCTTTTAATATCTTGTTTTAATTTACTTTAACATAATATTTTTTTTTTAATACTAGCAATAAATTAATAAGTAAATATACTATTTTTTTAAAATTAAATCTAACAAAAAGCCAAGCTATTTAAAATATTTACCTTTAAGTCTTTATAATATACCGCGCGCGAAAGGATTTATAAAACCTAAAGAGGTAAAGCTTATATAAGCGTAAAAAAAAAAAATAAAAAAAGAAAAAGTAATTTATTAGGTAAAAAAGCGCTAAGCATAATATAGCAAACAGCTTATTAACCTAGTATATAACTATAAAGCTAATAAATAAAAAAAAGATTATTATAAGCAAAAATTAGCACGCTGTTTTTATTAGCAAAAAAAGTTAAAATTTAAAAAATTACTTTTACTTTTAAACTTACTAGCTGCTAACTTATTAGTAGCAAACTTATTAATAGCCGATTTATTAGCAAACTTATTAGTAGCAAACTTATTAATAGCCGATTTATTAGCAAACTTATTAGTAATAAACTTATTAATAGTAAACTTACTAGCTACTAACTTGTTTTTTAATTAAAACTACATTAATATTATATATAAATTTATTAAACTACTAATTAAAATTTACAATAAGATTTTCTGCTATATATTTTTATAGCTATATAATATTATTGTTTTTTATAGTTAGTTATATATATATTTACGCTTATATTTTTACTTAAACCTTTTAATTTTGTTTATATATAAAATATTAAAAAACTAAGGCCTATAGATTTTATTTAGTAAAAATATATTTGTATATAATTTATAAAACTTAAAAAAATTCCAACTTTATATAAACTTTATACTAAAAAAGGTATTTAAAAATAATATAATGCTAATAAACCAATATAAGCATTTAATTTACTATATTAAAATTAAAATAAATTATAGCTAAATTTATTTTAGCTTACATTATTATAATTTTATACGCGCTATTTTTAAATTTTTTTCTACTAAAAGTTTTACTAGCGTTGCTAACTTATATATATTTACTTTAAAAGTTTTTACTAAATATAATAGCAAAATAAATTAAATTTTTATAGTAAAAAATAAACTTAATAAAGTTTTTATTTATTAATATTTATAAAATAATTTAAAGATTACTAACGTATTATTTAAGCTTTAAATTTAATAAGTATATATTTTAGCTTAAGATAAATTTAACAAGTATTAAAAAACAAAATTAAATATATGCTACTTTATTAAAAATAAGCAAATATAAATCAAATATAAAGCTTTTAATAAAGATAATAATTATAATACTATAAATATTACTATTAATAAAAGCATTATAAAAAATATAAGCGCAATTACCTTTTATAAAACTAATAATATTAATATTAAAAAAAAAGCTTAAAACTATAAGGTTAAAAATGCTATAAAAAAACTAAATAGCTTAGCAAAACATATTAAACTTTTAGTAGCTAACCTAAACTATGTTATTGCTAAAGGACTATAATAACTTATAGCCACCTTTAATAACTACAGCTTTAAAAGCAATACTAAAAATAAGCTTGTTTTTTTACTGTTAAACTAGCATAAATAATTATTTTTAACAAATATACCTTTAAGCTAAAATAAAACTATTTTTTTACGCTTTAATTTTAATATTATTTTAAGCGCTAAAACTTAAACTAAATTTAAAGCAAAATTTAAAATTAAAGTTAAATTTAATACTAAAGTTAAAACTAAAGCTAAAACTAATACTAATAACCTAAATATTTTTAATATAAAAAATATAGTAAATAAAGCAAAGCTTAATAAAGCTTAGCAAAGCATATAAAGAAATAAAATAAAACTAGGCTAAAATAATATACTTACTAAAAAATAGCTTAAAAACTTACTTAAGTATAATATTAAAAATAACTAAGAATTTATATATAGTAATAAAATTTAAAACTAATACTATAAAAATTAAATAATATTAAATAATAAGTATAATAAAGTAAGCACTAATAAAAAACTAAAAAAACAAAAAATATTAGTTATTTATAACATAAAAAAATAAACCTAGCTTAGCTTAGTAATATATATAAATATAGCGTAATAAAAAAAAAAAAGTAGTTTTTTATTAAATAAAAGTTTTTAAAAAAACTTAGTTAAAAAAAAGCATACTAACAACATAATACCTATATAAAAAACAAGATTTCTTTATGCTAATTAAACATATAAAGCTATTAAGTTAATTATAGTAATAAATATTATAAATATAAATTTAATTAAATAAATACGTTTATAATTTACCGATTTTTTTTTTTATAAAAAAAAAATCTTTTTTTATATATATATTTATATTAGTTTACTTTTAGCTTTAAATATATAAAAATTAATTTAATAATTAAAATTATATATTGTTTTTTTTATATTTTTAGTTTATAGCATAAGTTTATATAAAAATAGGTTTAATAAAGTTAAAAAAATGCTTTAAATAAAAAATATTATTTTATATGATTTTTTGCTAATTTAGCAAAGTATTAACACTTATAAAAAGGCCTAAGTTTTTAAAGCTATTAATTATTTTTTGCTTTATTTATTTTTTATTTTATTATATTTTTTATTATATAGCTAACTTATAGTAATTTTAACCTTTAATATATTAAATGTTTTAAAGTCTACTAATATAATTTCTTTTATAGCAAAAAAAAATAAGATTATAATTAATTATACTATTTATTTATTTTTTCTTTAAATTACCTTAGTACTAAATTTAAGCTAGCAACCTACTAAATATAAATATAAGCACTAATATATAATAAATAAGTTATTATTTTAAAAAAAATATACTTTTAAATTAAGCAAGCGTTAATATTATATTTTTAATTTATATAGCTTATATTAATAAGTAAAAAATAAAAGATTAAAATTTAAAAAATAACTTATATAATATATTAAGTGCTATTAGTACATAATATTACTACTTATATATAGCTTTTATTATACTTAAATAATTATTACTATTAATATATTTAAATATATTATTAATATTTTAGCTTTTAATACTTAAAACTTTTTACTTATTAATTTTGCCTTTTTAAAAGTTTATTATTATATTTAACTAGCTGCTTTTAATTAAAGCTAGTAATACTATATATATATATAAAAGCAAGAATATAACAAGGTAAATAAGCTACTAAAAATAACTTATATTTATAAGGTTTTAAGCATTAAAAAATAATATAATAAAAATAGTAAATAAAAAAGCTAAAAGAAATTTATTAAAAAGTTAAAAAGGTAAAGTATTATATAAACTATTATTATAGCTATATTTTTTTTAGTTTATTTTTTTTTTAGCTAAATTTTTATTTATTAATATTTATTTTTTAAAAGATATTAAATTTCTTGCTATAATAAAATAGCTAATTTAAAATAATTTATACTATACTATTAAATTTAAAGCTTTACTTAATAAATATTTAAGTAATAAGTTTAGTTTAAAGTTATAACTTGCGCTTTAGCTTAAAAACCTAAGCTTAAATATAATAGCAATCTTTTTTCTGCTTTTTTTATATAAAGTATTTATTATTTTTTTGTTTTTATTTTTAAACTTTTTAAAATAAATTTTTTTTTTTATAACAAAAGGTTATAAAATAGCCTATTTTTTTAGTTATAAAAACAAGTTAAAAAACTTAAAATTAACTACTTTTAGCTTGCTATTAATATTTTTAATATTTATAATAATAATAATATATTTAATAACTAAAATTATATTTTTAAAAAAATTGCCTATTAAGCATATATAATTAAACTTATTTTTTAAAGTTATAGCGTTTAATTTATTATTAACATAATATTTAGTATTTAATATAAGCATAAAAATTTATTTTTATTTATAATTAGTTTTAATTATTATTTTATTATATAAACTTAAGTTAAAATAGCTTATTATATATATTTTTAAAAACATCTTTAAAAATATTAAGTTTTAATACTATATTTATATAAACAGTACTAAAAACTTAATATAACTTACTTTGCTAAATATTTAAAACTTATTAAGTTTTTTAAGCAAGCTTATTACTAATTATTATATAATACTAAGCTTTTAATACTTTTTTTTTAAAAGTAGGCTTAATTTTAATAAGCTATAAAAAATATATATTAGTAAATTGTTGCTAATATAACTTTTTTTTATTTAGTTTAAAAAAGTATAATAATATATACTTTAATATTATTTATTTAAGCTTATTTTTTATTTTGCTTTTAATTATAAAAGTTAATTTTTATTTTTTTATAAAGTAAAAATATTAGCTAAAACTTATATAAAGTTATAAAGTAAATTACTTTATATTTTATTAAATTATAATATAATTATAATATTATAAAGCTAATTACTTTTTTATAAATATTATATATAATATAAATATAAATAAGTACTGCTTTATTTTACTAAGAAATAAAGTTGGCATTATAAATAAGTAAGCAAATATATTAATATAATATAATATATTTTAATATAAATTAAAATTATAGCGCTAGCTAAACTATAGCTTTGTTTTAAAAGCTTAAGTTCTTTTTTAACTTGCTAACTATATAAGTAGTAGGTTAGCAGTTAGCATACCTTCAAATAGTAGCGACGCAGCGGGGTAGCGGAGCCAATACGTCGCAACAGGAACTAGGTGGCGGGTTGGCGGAAAAGCGCTAACCGCCGACCGTCCCAACAGTGTTGTCGCACATGAATATTTCGGTGACTCACACATGATCGGCTAAAGTCTGCCATGGAATCTGCCATGGTATAACAAGGGCTAGATGTAGGGCTTGGAGAATAGACTCGATTTAGGAGTAATCTTCTAAGGTGCCAAAGGTCTTGGCCCTTCGAAGAAACTAGCTAGGGCGGAATTGCCGCGTATATATGTCCAGTTGGCAACTATCCCGGCTGTCCTGAATTCGGCTAATATTTCCACATTCCTCCAATGTTTCGTACTAAGGCAAGGCCTGAATAGCTGAGCCTTGAAGTCCGAGACTTCTGAGAGATGAATTGGTATTACAGACCGAGACTCACTGAGTTCACCGAAGCTCGCAGACGTTGGTCTCAGTACGTGTAACACATGGAGTCTGCCATGAAGTTGCATACGAGACCAGTGTTCTTCACAGCCTCGTTGCATCTTCAAATTTATCTCTCAAATTATAGAGTTTGCACAATAAATGTCGTTTGTCAAAGTACTCCAGAAATTTCAATCACGTTAAGCATCTCTAAGTCCGGTCTGGCGGTATTTGAACATCAATTACTAGGTAACACACAGATACTGATTTGAGATGCAGCTTTCAAGGCAACCGAATAAGAATGTTCAGGAACCTACTAGCACCAATGGACGTGGTACAGGGAAGCCAGATGTCGTCTCTCTCAACAACTTTGCATCCAGAATATGCTCACTCCGTCTACTCGAAAATAGAGACCGTAACTATGGAAACGCTGACCCTTCTAACACCGCGGCTGGGTCAGAATTGGAGCAAATAACGGATAATACCAAGAAGGAAACTTTATATCAAGCTGAAGATGAACCAGTTGGCCAAGAGTATTGTTCGGCGAAGCCTACTGTCAAAAGTCTGAAGTCGGAGCCTGATGAATTCATTGCACCCGTGGTCCGAGAACCCTCGGGCGTAGAGCGCCCTCCACTTGCGACCACAGAGGACTCTGTAAATCTCGTTGAAAGAGACGAAGATAGGGCTGTCAGACGTAACTCAAAAAGGGAGGTGATGTTTGGGTCAATGAAAGAACTAATGTCTAGTGCAACCTCACCCGATGAAGATACGGTCAGGTGTCCTAAGCCAGATGCGCAGTCTGTTAGCGACGTTGAAGTCGGTGAAGGCTCTAGTACTAAAACCAGTACGTTTGATAGGCAAACGCAGTCTTCTTTCCCCGAGCAATTCTGTCTTGGTCAAACATCAGACTCTGCTAGTTGGTGCTCAGGCATTCCCTTCAAAGGGAGGGAATCGATACGATCTACCCGCTGGAAACCTGATCATGTTCATATACCACGCACTGGATGGGAACGACTGAGGAATATCACTCTCGCGGGCCCGACGACCCTGAAAATCGAAGATGTGGAATTTTCAGCTGCCAGTAAAGAGAGGCTCCGTAACTTTTCAGAAATTATGGCCTCGACTAAAGGCCAAATCGAATTATTTGGCAAGGAGCTTCCCCTGTGCCGCGCTTCCCTTGTACAGATAAGGGAAAGAAAGGCAATGCCGGCCACTTACATATGTATCCAGGGCTTGAAAAATGCTGCCGACATCACGCGGATTCACGCAGCAATGTCACATGAGCGATACAAACAACTCTACAGTCCACTGAAGCTCTGTTATGAGACTTCAGACCTTGTCTATGTTACATTTCCCGAAATCAAATCATCGCAGCCCTCGCAGCCGCCGGTTTCAAGGCCAGGCACAAGCTCATCACCGAATGACCTCAACACTATACCAGAACCACCGGAAGCATCAGCCTTCACGCGGCCAGTGGAGCTCGAATCTCACACAATGGGGTTCTATCAGTATCTTCCTATGCTTGATGGCAAGACGTATTGTGGGGCGCTATGTCGAACATCCGTTGATGGGCGATATTTTGTTTCTACACTAGGAGGACTAATTGAGGTAAACGGCAGGACATACCTTATGACATGCCATCATGGGTTTCGAGAGTCTCACACAGAAACCTCCAGTTTGCTATCGGACACACTAGTGGGGAGCGAGTTTTGTTCCCCGTCAGAAGGACCACCGGTATTCTGCTCAGGTGATCTCCCAGATGGGCCCGAGGGTGTCGATCATCCTGAAGGATCCAAGACCGAGAGCAGACTCGCGACTTTGGAAGTCTCGAATACTCCAAAGTGGTATAATTTAAGTATTGGAGGTGCAATCAAGATGGGTCCGGAATGGGTCCTGATACCAACCGAAGATGGTTCAATCCTCCCAAATATTTTTGAGAAACTGAGCACTAAGAAGGGGAAAAGCGTGAGTGAGCCGGAAATACATTATATCGATGATATAGCTGAGCCCCACCCTGGTCATATATCGTATATTGTAACCAGTTCGCAAATGGGATGCTCCGGGGTCGTGTCAGCAAATACTTCTTTCATGATGGGGGGTGGCATGCAAGGGATGTTAGAGGTTTGGACAGTTAATCTCGACGAAGGCCAAGGCAAGTGACGAATACTCTTCCAATTCCCCGAAAACGCTAATCTCTCTACGAACAGCTCTTCGGAAGGGCGATTCTGGTTCTTGGGTTCTTGGCACTTCTGATTCCTCGCGATACCAGGTGCTGGGTTCGGTAATTGCTATTTCACATGGCGCAGCGCATTTCATTCCACTGCCAGGCCAATTCCATGAGATGATAGACGACATTGGGGGTAATCCATCCGCGTCACTTGCACCAGTATTTCGAACTTTGACTCACTGCGCTCATATGGCATTCAGTCGAAATGACCCATCTAGTGGTTTCCTCATAGACGAAGCATTTTCGCCACTAGTTTTGCAACAGCTACGCACCGGTTGGTACTTACCGCTTGTAAAGGGGATTGTCGGTGTGCCAGACAGAAAGACTAAGGAACTACCGACTTTTCATTCATGCCATGAGCTCGATATACAAGTCTTGAAGACGTTGTTTTTACGCTATGGTCCGGCTCTTCTAGATAATATACACGACGAGTTTTGGCTATGGCAACGTGGCAGCGAAATTGTAGAGAATGAGTTCAGGGTCTTCAGAGAGTTTGTGGCCGCCGCAAAACGTCTATTCAAACATGGAATAGGTAGGGGAGGAACTATTCCGCCAATAAACGAGGTTATAACGGACGTGGCTCATTTAAGACTTCCCGATCCTCAACCCAACGCTATCAGACTTCTCTTGTCGAAGCAGCGCAAAGTAGTATCATCTACCTTTTCAAGAACGCCTGAAGTGCAAACCTCAGCTAAGACCCCTGTGCACTCTCAGATAGGGTCTCAAATACCGAACCCCCATCACACCGGTGCCTCCAACCCTCGCTGCACGTTTCTGCCTGAGCTGGAGCTCCTAACAGAGAGGGACGAGAAGTTTGGTCCTCAATCATCTCATATCCCACCTACTAAGGAGAGGGGCAAAAACAGCGTTACAACAAGGCGGAACGTAGATCCATCACCTGAAACTCCGAGGTCGCTAAGATTCTGGGCTGTCTTTGTTTCATTTTGTTTACAATTGTGTTTAATCCATCTTTCTTTAACGATAGAGACCACAATTGTGACAACTGCTCTTCCAACGATAGTCCAGTCCATCGACATTGGAAGCCAGTACACTTGGGTGCAAATTGCTCCCTATCTGGCGATACTTGTCATGGAGCCATTCATCGGCCAACTAGGATAATTATTAGGCCAAAGGTGGTTTTCTATCATCCTTACAGTCTTTTTCATCCTCGGTAGTGGTGTTGCTGGCGGTGCTACGAACGCCGCTATGCTTATCAGTGGTCGAGCAGTCCAAGGCCTTGGTATTAGATTGGGCCATGTCCTCAGTCACAGAGTGCTCTGCGGTCTAGTTCCCCTACATCAATTTCCTCGATATATGAGCGCCATCTACAGTAGTAGCCTTATCGGAATTTCCATTAGTCCCATCATCGGAGGTGCGATTGCAAGAGTCAATTGGAGATGGTGTTTCTACCTCGACCTTATCGCAGGAGGACTGACACTTCTTTTTACTCTGCTTCTTGTGGATATGAAGCATAAACCGGAGACATCGGGATTTACTACCCTGCGTCGCCTTGATTTCACAGGGGCCATCATTTTCCAAGGATCGACTACCTCTTTTGTACTCGGCTTGGTCTTCGGCGGCGTTGCATTTCCATGGAAATCTGCCTATGTAATCCTACCCCTTGTTATTGGTGTCGTTGTCTGGGCTGCGTTCTGCGTCTACGAGTTTACCAAGTTCTGCAAAAACTCGATGATTCCTAGTTACGTCTTCGCAAATCGTATTTCGGCCACTAGACTTTTAAAGGCTTTTACCAGCGGGCTTCTTTACAATTGGGTTATTTGGATGTTGCCAGTTTACTTCCAAGCCATCACAGGAGCATCTCCGCTTACCTCTGGTTTGAACCAACTTCCCTCGAGCGTTTCTTATGTACTCACTAGTTTCATTGGAGCGTCGACACTTAACAAAACCAGAAACTACAAATCGCAACAATCTATTGGCTTCGCACTGGCTGCTCTCGGTATTGGCCTATTCACTTTACTCGGTCCGCATACCTCCGTGGCTGTCTGGGTATTCTTACAGATATTTACTGCCATTGGATTAGGTCTCCTTTCTATGACTAATTTGCCCGCTATCCAGGTAGCCGTTAGCGCTGAGAATACAGCTGAGGTTACTGATATATATATATTTTCTTATAACTTTGGCGCCATCTGGGGCGTTGCTATCCCTTCCCTTATATTTAACGGTCAGATAAACAATTTTCTTTACCGAGTTAGCAACAGTCAAGTGTATAAGGAACTGGCAAACGGAAATGGTTACGGGTTTGCGTCTATGAGTGGCGTGCAGCAGCTTTCCACAGATCTCAAGGCAGAGGTTGTTAGGGTCTATACTGATTCCCTGAAGACCGTCTGGCAGGTAGCCATCGGGTTCGCACTGGTGGTGCTTACAGCCGTCTTTTTCGGTGGGCAGGGCGGGTCGAGGAGCACCAGGTCCGAGTTTGGGCCCGAATCTGAACCCGAAGGCACTAATGGTTAAGGATGTGCCCGCTTGGGAAAAGCACGAATAGCATTTGTAAGCCCTTGCAACTAATATTGTTTCGATGGTGATTACATGATATGGGATAGTGAAATGATAGGTATATGAGCGTTGCATTCAGCTATTCTACATCGTGAGTAAGGTGGGAAGACCTCATTATATACATAAACTGGTACACCAGTGTCCCTCTATACCCCTTATCATATACAATACATAAAGTAACTTCTTAACATGGTTTACTTTTAGCACTCTTGCTTAAAAAAATGCTTTATATCTTTTATAATTAGTAATAGCTTTAATTAGTAAAAAAGTTTTTAACTTTTATAAACTTAGTGCTTTTAATACTTTAATAAAGTAATAGGTTTATTTTTATAATATTATTAATAGTTTGCTTTTATAATCTTTAGTTATTAATTAATTATTTTAGTACTTATTTATATTAATTAAATATTATAATATATTTATTATATAAAATAAAACTTTAGTTAATTTATATTTTTTTTTTATATTAATAAAAAATAAATAACTTTATTAATTATAATTGCTTTGTTTTAATTAAATATCTTTTTTTTTATTTTAAGTTTTATTTATATTTTATATTATTAATTTATTTTTTAAGCTTAATTTTTAAAAATCTTTTTTAATTTTAATACTTTTTTAAACTTTTTAAATATATTTTTAAAAAGCAACTTAATTAAACTATTTATTATTATATTTTTTATATAAACTTATTTTAGCTATATTATTTTTTACTTAACTTATTTATATATAAAATATACTTAAATATTAATATAATAGTTTTAATTATATTAAATTAAATTTTTTATAAATATAATTAATTTTTAATTATTATTATAAATTACTATAGCACTTAGTTTTTATATTACTTTTAATTTTTTACTACTATTTTTATAATTTATATTTAGTTTACTATATAAATATAATAGCTATATTACTTTTTTAATAATATTAATAATTTTTTAATACTTTATTTTATATATTAATAAATTTATAATTTATTATAATTTAAATAACTAATTAATTATATTATTATTAAAATTAAATATATATTTTAAAGTTAATTTTTATATATTTAAGTTTTTTTTTTAATTAATATTAATTTAATTTATAAAAAGTTATAATAAGCTTTAAAAAACTAAAACATAAGTTTTGCTCTTTAAAATATAATATAATATTTATTTAAATATTACTTTATAAAGTAAAATTAAGTTAAATATATATTTATTAATATATAAAACAATATATATTATATTTAGTTATATACTTATTATAAAATATATTAATAATTTAAATTTTAATTAGTATTTATATTTATTTTTTGTTAAATATATAAATTTATTTTTAATTTTTTATAGTTTTATTATAATTATAAAAGTATTAATAAGTTTATATTTCTTTAAATTATATTATATAAATATTTTATTAATATATTTTTATTAGTTAAAATAAATAGTTTGGTTTTTTTAGTTATATTATATATATATACTTAAATAATATTAGCATAAGCTTAAATTAGTTATTTAAAATTATTTACTTAAGGTTGCTTTAATATTTTTAATTTTTATAAAATTCTTTTTAATAATAAATAAGTTATTAATATAAATAATAATAAATACTTTTATATTTATATTTATAAAAATATTACTATTTATATATAATAACTTAAATTTTAAAGTTATTAAAAACTTAAATAATATTTTAAATTATACCTTAAATATTTGTTTTAATTTATATAAAGCTTTTTTTAACTTATATATATACTTAGTGCTATCTTTATATTTATAAGGTTATTTAATATTAATGTTTTTTTTTATTTCTTTATAAAAAAAAGCTGTTTTTATATCTATTTATTTAATCTTTAGGTTTTATATTATAGTAATTATAAAAAAGACTTTATAGCTTATTAGTTTTACTATTAATATAAGTGTTTTAAAGTAATTAATTTTTTTAATTTATTTAAAGCTTTTAATTATTTATTTAGCTTTAAAATAAATACCTTTATTATTAAGTCTTTTTTTTAACTTATATATATATTTTCTTTTATAGTATATATATACTTTTAGCCTATTTTATTAATATTTAAATATTATTATTTAAAAGTAACTAATATTTTATTTTTATTGCTTTTTTTTATTGTTTATTATTATAATCTCTTAACGTTTTTTTTACTATTAGTAATTTTATATTTTTTTATTAAAACTTTAAAGCAGCTATTAGTATTAATATAATATAAAAAGCTTAAACTTTAGAATTAAAAATTAGTTAATAATTTCTATATAAATATTATAATTTAAAATAATTAAATATTATTTTAATAATACTTAAGTTAAAAAGATTTTTAATTAAAAGTAAGGTTTTAGTAAGTAATTTAAAGGTAAAAATTATTATAATACCTTAATTAAAATATATAAATTCTTAACGCTTTTTTTTAGTTAGTAGAAATATAAGTTTTTTTACCTTTAATATTTTTTTAAGGTTGTTTATTTAAATGCTTATAAATATTATTACTAAAAAAGCTTTTTTAACAGCTAGTTTTATATTAAAGTAAAAGTTTTATTTTGCTACTTTAATTACTTTATTATTAGTAGTTATAATTTTGTAAATTAAATTACTATTATATTTTACTAAAATACTAAGTGCTAATTTAAAATTTTTTTTTTTTTACTTTATGCTTAAAAATAAATATTAAACTTTAATACTTAATTATTTAATATAATTAATATTTAATTATTAATTAAAAGCCATTTTAAAAAAGTTAATATTTAATATAATATAAAGACTTTTATTTCAAAAGTAATTAATAGCTAACGCAACTTTTAGCTAATATTATAATAAAATAGTACTTTTTATTATTATTAAAAAAAGCTTATTTTATATTATAATATTAAAGTTTTTAGTTATTTTATTACTTTTATATTATTTAATAAATATAAATTATAAATTAATACCTCTTTAAAAAGCTTATTATTTTATATTTTTAAAAATAAATTTCTTGCTTTTATTTATATAAATAAAATAATATTTTTTGCTTTATTACTTAGCTTTATATAGCTTATTAATAAACCTTTTAATATAAAACCAAACTTTTTTTTAATTTATTATTGTTTTAAATATACTAAGTTTATTATAAAAGTTAATTATAATAAGTTAGTACTTTTTTTCTTTATACCTTTTAATATAGTATAGTTTATAAATATTAATAAAAATGATTTTTTTAATATATTTTTTTTTAAAAAGGTTTTTTTATAAAAGCTTTTTTTTATTTTTTTTAAAATATATATTCTATATATTTAATATAACTTAGCGTTATTTATGCTTTTAATTATTTTTTTAAGCTTAAGTAAAAATTATTTGCTTAAATGACTTATTCTTTTATATTAAAGCCTTATTTTAAAGCTTATTATATATAGAGCTAGTGCTAAAAAAATAAAACAATTTATAAGTAAAGCAAAAAAATTACTAAAATATAAAGCTATTATAACTATATTAAAAAGCTTAAGAAAAATAATTTTAGCTTTTATTTTAATAAGTAATATTTTGGCTTTTTTATTAAATAATTATATAATTAAAATAAAATTAACTTTTAATTTAAAGGTATAAAATATATTAAAAAACATAATCTTAATAAATTTATTTATAGTAGTATATTATTTAATAAAGCTTTTTTTTCTTTTTATAAAAATTTTAATTCCTTTTATTTTTTTAATTATAATTTCCTTTAAATTAAGTTTCTTATAATTAAATAACTTATTTTTATTTTAGGTAATATATTAACCATAGCTTAAGTTTAAAACCTATAGTCTTTATAGTAAACAGTTTATAGTATAGTGTTTAAGTTGTTAGATATAAGCGATGTTATATAGGTTGGTTTAATTAATATATTCATATATATTGTTATTGTGTGTTACGTGTAATTATAACCGCGTATTTAGTATAAAACCTAAATATAACTAACTTAATAAGGTGTCTAAAGGTACACCTTTTTATCGCTGGTGATTTAACCTAATATAATATTATCCCTTATATTTAACACACCTTTTTAAAAATCACCTTTTAAAAAAAAAATTTACATTTAACCTTTAGTTATTTATTAATTTAATTTTTTTTTAATTAAAAAGTCTTTTAATAAATCCTAATTATTATTATATATCTTTTAAAGTTTTTTTTGTTTTTAAAACTTTTTAATATTAATAAAGCTTAATTATATTAAAAAGGTTTTTTATTTTTTTTTTAAAAGTGCTTTAATTAAACTATTTGCAATTATATTATTTGTAAAAATATATTTTACTTATAAAGTTTAATTTAAAACTTTTTAATATAACTAATAATTATAAATATTAATATAGCAAAGCTTAGTTTAAAAAACGGTAGTATTTTTAGTTATTAAACTAATAGTTTACTAATTATTATACTAAATTTACATTTGTTTATTATTTAATATAATACTTAGTTTTTTAATTAATTAATTAATAAATATAGCTTTTTTAATAGCTTATATAAAAGCAAGTAATTTAGCTTTTATAATTAATATAATAATAATATTTTATTTATTAGCTTTTTATTTAATAACTTTATTAAATAGTATTATTATATAAGCTTAAAAGTTTTTTTAATTAATAATATTATTAGCAAATAAAAAGTTGCTAGCTATAATAAACTTATTTTTGTTTTTAAACTATAAAGCATAGTATTAAGTTTGAAATAAGTATTTAAAAAGTTAATTAGCTATATTATAATGCTTTAATCTTAAATTAAAAGTAAATTTTAAAAGTTTAAATATATTAAAAGCTATATTTAAACAAATAATAATAATAATATATATAATTAATCTTATTTTTTTTTAGTAGCTATAAATTTTTTATTTTATTATTATTTTACTATAAAGTTTTAATTTTTTAGTTTTTATAAAGGTATATACTAAAGTAAATAACTTAAAACCTTATAATTTAATAATCTTTTTAATATATAAAAATTATAACAACTAAATTAATTCCTTTTTACGATCTTAAATAATTTTAATATTAAAAAACTATTATAAGTTTTTTTTTTTAGTTATTTAATAATAATATTTAAGCTTATAAATAGCTTTTTAAGCAATAATTATATTTGTTTTTTAATAAATAAAAACTATATTATTAATATATATAAAAATTAATACTTTTTACTTAAAGTAGTAATATAGTTTATAAAAAATAAGTTAATATCTTATGTTTTTAAAAGTTTTAGTTAATTTTTTTTGTTATAATAAAAGTAATTTTAAAAAACTATATAAAATTTAAAGTAGTTTAAAAACTATTAAAGGTTTATAATAGTTAAATAGTATTTTTATATATATTTTTTTATTAAATATTATATTAATAAAAGTATTAATTATATTATATTATTTAAGTTTAAAGTTAAATTTAATAGTAATAGTTATAAATGTTTTAAATAATTATTTTATAAATATAAAAGTATAAATATTTTTTTTTTGTTTATAAGTTATTAGTTTTTTTATATTATAAGCCTAGCTTTATTTCTTTAATAATAATTATATTTATATATAATTAAAAATTAGTTTTTTTTAAGTAATATATATATTAACTTTTTATTAAGTATTTATTTTTTTATAACTTTATAAATAAAATTCTTTAGCTTATTTAAAATAGTTTTTTATAAAATAAGCTTATAAATTTTTATACTACTTAAAAAATAAAAGTAAATTTTAGTAATAAATTTTTTTTTTTTTATAAAGTAATTATTTTAAGCTTATTTTTAAAAAAATAAATATAATTAATATATTAACTTAAAAAAAATAAAAATTGTAAAAAAGTTTATAAAATTTTTTATTTAGCGTAAAAAATATTGTTATATTAATTAAAAAAAATTTATAAAATTTAAGCTTTTAAGAAATTTTTATTAATTTATTATTTAAAAATATAATAAATATAAATTTATTATTTTAATAAGATTTTAATTTGCTATTAAAATAATATTAAAGTTTTTTTAAAAATTTAGCTTTATTAGCTTTGTTTATTAATATATTATATTATAACTTTATAATATATAAGCGTTTTATATTAAATATAGCTTTTTAATAACTTTTATATATTATAACTTTAAAAAAAGTTGTATTAAAGCTTGCTTTAAACTTTAAAGTTAAATTAAATAATTTAATAATTTTTATAAAAAAAATTTTTTAGCTAATATTTTTAATTATAGCGCTAAAAAAAACATAATTTACTAAAGATTTAAAAAATATAAAATAAAAAACAAAAATTATTTTAATATAAAAATAATTAATCTTTTTAAGCTTACTTATATTTTTATTTTTATTTTTTTTAATATTTATTTTATTTATATTTTTTTTAGCTAAATTAATAAGTTTATAAACTTTATAATTTTTATAAAAATTAATTATAAACTTATTAATAATATTTAAAAATGTTTAATTTAAAGATATTTTAATTAATAAAACTTTAAATTTTTTATTAGTAATTTAAAAGAGGTTATTTTTTAGTTTATTTAAGTTTTTTAAAAAAGTACTTTTTTTATTAAATATAATGTCTTTAATAATAATAACTTTATTAGTTTTAAGTAGCTAAATTTTATAAGTAATAAAAAATTAATAGCTAACTAAATAATTAATTTAAGCTTTAAAATTAAACTTTTTTTATTTTTTTTGCTTTTTTTAAGTAATAAATATTATAGTATAAGCTTTATATTTATATACTTTTAAATAAAACAAAATAAATATTTTTTTTTTTTTAATAATGCTATTTTATAATTAAAAATAAAAATAAAACTTTTTATATAAAGTTTTTTAGTTAAAAATATATTTAAATATTTTATTATATAAATAAATAGTTATTTTAATTATTTTTACTTATAAGTAAATAAATAATTTATATTTATTTTTTATTAATTTTACCTTTTACTTAATTATTTTTTTAATTTCTTTAGCTCTTTTATTTAAGTTTTAAATATTAAGTAATAATACTTTAAACATTATTTCTTTAATATTTTAAAAATATTATATAAGTTTTAATATTTTATTAAAGTTTAATATTATTTTATTATTATATTTTATAATTAATACCTTTATTTTATAATAATTTTATAAGTATTTAATTAAATAATTAAAAGTTATAATAATTAAAAAAGCTTTTTAATTTATAAAATAATAATTAAAAGTAAATTTTAATTAATAATTTATAGCTAGCATTATATACCATTTATTTTTATTATTTTTTTAAAAGTTTTTATAGTTATAAAAGTTAATAGCTAGTTTTATACTTATTTATATAAGCTTTTTTTTTAGCAATTAATTAATTTAACAAATAATTTTTAATATTATATATTATTATTATTAGTTATATTTTATTATGCCTATATAATACTATTTAAACTTTGATTTAAATATATTAAGCATTTAATACGCCTGCTTTTTAATAATTAAAAGTAAAACCAAAAAACCTAAGCAAAAACCTTTTACTTTTTAATTAAAACGCCTTTAAAGCGTTTATAGTTCCGCTTTAAATCTTTAACTAAAGGCTTTATTACGCTTTAGTAGTTCTTTAGTTAAAAAAAAATAAAAAAATAAAAAAAAATAAAAAAAAGAAAAAAAAAGTAAAAAAAGGTGCAGCTTTTTAAGCCTTGTATTCTTTTGTTTTATTAGTTGCTACTAGTATGCTATTAGTTATAGTTTACTACTATATTATTTTTAAAACCTACTTTTTTTGCTTTTATTACACCTTTTTACTTTTTATTAGTATTTAAGCTACTTTATATATAAGTAATAAGCTTTAAATTAAAAACCAGCGCACTATTTTATAAGCTACTTTTAAGTTGCTTATAATTTAATTATAATTTAAGCTAGTAGTAAAAAAGCTATAAAGCTAAATAATTAAGTTAATTTTTTTTTTTTTAAATTTTAAGCAATATAAAAATTTATATAACGCTATTTTTTTACTTTTTATATAGTTATAAAAAAGTATAGCTATATTTAGCACCTTTTTTTAAAAAAAAAAAGCTTTTAGCTTTAATATTTTTATATAAATTTATAGCAAAGCTAAAGCTTTATATTTTTAAAGTTTATAATAAAAGTTTGCTATATTTATTAAATAAATTTTTTTAGTTTTTTTTAATAGTTTTTTTATTGCTAAAGCTAATACTACTAAGCTTTAGCTTTTTTTTGCTTTATTATTAGCTTTATTTTATTTTTTAAGCTAATATTTTTTTAAAGCTTTTTTTATTATATTTTAGCCTTGTTATTTTTTTACTTACTTTTTTTTTTTAATACTATTTTTAACTATTTGTTATATATTTTACTAGGTTTTTTTTAGTAATAATTTTATTTGCTTTTATTTTATTTACTTTTTATTTTTATTTTTAATTATATTTTTTTTTAAAACTAAATATTTAACTTTTTTTTAAATAGTTTTTTTTTTGCTTAAAATTATTAACTTACTTTTAAAATTATATAACTTAATATTTAAATAAGTATAAAAAAAAAACAGCTTAATTTTAACTTTAATAAATAAATAAAAGTTGCTTTATATACTTTTTTAATTATTTTAAAATATTTTAATTATTTTTTAATTAGGTTTTTTACTATTTTTTTTATTTAGCTTTTACTAAGCTTATATTATATAAACAAACTATATATAATTACGCTTTAAATTATTTTTATATAAATTTTTTTTACTTTAAATATATTATACTTTTATATAATAGCAACTAATTTTATTAAAGCAAAATTTTAACGTTTAAATTTTTATTAAAGTTTTTTTAAATAATAATATTATTTTAATTTATAATTTAACTATATCTTTAAAAAATATACACTTTTTTTTAGTTTAATTTATATATTTTTTAGTTAAATTAAAGCAAAATTAATTTTATATTATTTTATAAAGTATATTAATTTACTTTTTATTAAATTAAAATTTATTTTATATTATAATACTTAGCTTTTATACTTTATATATACTTATATTAAATACTTATAATTTCTTTTTATACTTAGCTTTACTACTATAAAGTTTATATTATTTATAAACTTTATTATAACTAGCTTTTTTTTTATTAATTTTTTATATAAAGTAATTATATATAGTAAAAATAATATTAATAATAATAAAGATTTTTATAATATACTTATAATTAAAACTTTTTTTGCTACGCTTTTATTATTAAATAATAATATTGCTATTTATTTTATAAAGTAGCTTTAAAGCTAGTTTTAAATTTATTAAAAAAAGCTTTTTTTTTATAATATTTTTAGCAGCCTTATATAATTTATTATATTAAAAGCTTTTAAAATATTTAGCTATAATAATATTAATATTAAATTATACTTTTAACTGCTATAAATTATTTTTATTATAACTTTAATTACTAATTTTATAAATCTTTATAATTTATTTTTTATTTATTTTTTTAATAATAATATAAATTTTTTTATTATCGCTAAAATATATATACTTATTACTTTTTTAATTATTTTGCTTATTATACTAAATAATAAAATCAGCTTATAACTACTAAGCTTTTTAAGCTTTTTTAAATTTTTTTTTAATTTTGCTAAAATTATTACAACTATATTTTAAAACTATTTTAAATAATATTTATATATAAAACTTTATTAAGCTAATATTATTATTACTTTTATAACTTTTTACTTATATACTTTTAAAAATTTTATTAATAAAAAGTTATTTTTTAGCGCTTTTTAAAGTTTAATTTTTTTTAAAATTTTTTTAATTTTTTTTATTTTAATCTTTTTTTATATTTTAAACAAGTATTTTATAAGCTTTTTTTATTTTTTTAAATCTAATAAATTAATTTTTAAAATAAAAAAAAACTTAATTATTAATACTTTTATTTTTTTTATATAAGTAATTATTTATTTTTTTTTTTTTTTAAAGTTTAAAAAACTTTTTTTTGCTAAAAAAACCTAGCTTTTAAAGCGCACTTATTTTTTTAAAGTTTAAAGTTTTAAATTATCTTTTAAAGCTTTTATTATATTTTATTATTATTATTTTTATTATTTTTTATAAATAATTTTTTTTTTTTTTTATTTTAATTTTTTTTTTTAATATTAAAATATTATTTTATAGTACTTTTTTTTTTTTTTTTTAGCTTTTTTTATAGCTTTTTAAACCTTTTATAATTACTATAAAGCTATTTTTTTTATTATAACCTTTTTTTTTAAAGCTATTATATTTATTATTTTAGTTAGTTTTATTATTAAATATTTAATATATTTATTTATATTTGCTATTATATTAAAACTTTTTAATATTTATAACTTAAACGCTTTAATTATTATTAGCGCTTTATTTAATATTTTTTAATTTTAGCTTTTAAATAACTAAAAGCTTAATATTAGGTTTTTTTTATTATAAATTTAAAAGCTTTAAAAAATATAATTAAATTTTATTTATTTTAAGCTTTTAAATACTTTTACTAAAAGTTTTTATTAGCTTATATTAAATTAATTATATTATTTTTTTTTTACCTTTTAGTAATTTTTTGCTTTTTTTTTTTTTTTATAATACTATTATATAATATTTAAAGTATTAATTTCTAAGCTTTTACTAAGCTTAAGATTTTTTTACAATATATTAAAGTTTTTTTTTTTTTTTTTTATAGCAGCAAATATATATTTATATTTTTTATTACTATATTTTGCTTTTAATTTACTTTTTTTTTAAGCTTAATTATTAAGCTTATTTTATTTTTGCTTAAATTTAGCTTTATATATATTAATTATATAATAACTAGTTTTTTTTTATTTACTAAAAAAAAAGTTGCTTTTATTTAATTATAACTAGCTTTTTTTACTTATAAATTACTTATAATTTATTTATTAATATATAATATTATATATTTAAAACTAGTATATATTATATTATATTAGCTTAATTTAAAATAATATAATTAAAAAAATTTTACTTTTTTTTTTTTTTATAATAACAGCTTTTATAGTACTATTATATTATATTTTTTTAATAATTTAAAAGCTATTACTATATATATTTTTAATTTTATAATGTTTTAAAATAAAGTATTAAGCTTTATTAGTTTAAAATAAAAGTGTTTTTTTTATTATTTAAATTTAGTTGCGCTTTTAAAGCAAAAGAAAAAAAAAGCCTTTTTAAATTTAATTTAAATATATTAGCTTTTTTTAAAAAAAAAGCTTATATTTTAGCTTTTAAAGCTATTAAAGTTATATTTATTGCTTTAAAATAGCTAAGCTTTAATATTACTAACTAAATTATTTTTAATGTTATTAATTAATATAATTTTAATTTTTTTATAAGCAAGCTAAATATTAATTGCTTTTAAAGTTAAACTTTTTATTAATTACTTTAGTTTTAATTTATTAATTTATATTTGCTTTAAATATAAAATTATATTAGCTAATATTAATATATTTTTTATATTATTACTATTTAGCTTTAAAAAACTTTATATTTTTTTAAAAAAGCTAAGTAACTTTTTTTATAATTTATATACTTTATTACTTTTAGTTTAAATTTTTTTTAAGTTAAATACTTTTTTTTTTTGCTTTTATATATTATACTACTATATAAAAAGTATTTATTTTTATTTTTATAAAACTTTTTTATATATTTAAACTTATAATATTTAAAGCATTATATAATTTTTATATTTTTTAAAAATAGCTTATAATTATATATTATTATTTTTTATATAGCTTTTTTTTAGCATAAAGTTTTTATACTTTTTATATTAATATAATATATTAATAAGCTAGTATAATAGCTTTTTAAATTAGTTAGCAAAATTAAACATATTTTGTTTATATTAGTTTTATTTTGTTTGTAAATATTTTAAAAAAAATTTGCTAGGTTTATATATATACTTTAAAGTATTTTTATATTAATATCTTTTATAATTACTATATAGTTTTTTTTAGTTTTTATTATACCTTTATTAAATACTTGTTTTATTTATAAGTTAGCTTATTTATATTATATTGCTTTTTTTTTAAATATAACTATTATATTTTTACTTAGTAATTTTTTTGCTATAATTACTTTTATTATTTTAATTACTATATTTACTACTTTTATTATTTTTTTAGCTATATATATTATAAAAGTTAAATTAAATTTAGCTTATATTAAAACTTTATAGTTATATTAAATAAAAAATATTATATAATTTAAAGGCGCTAAAAAACTAATTACTAAGTAGCTTATAGCTAATATTATAGTTATTTAAGTTTAATTAGTAATAAGTACATTATTTTTTTTTAGTTTATATATTATTATATATAGTTTATTAATATTTTATTTAGTAACTAGGTTATTTTAAGCTTTTTTTTTTTTTTTTTTATGTTTTAATATAAAGGTTTTTTATTAAGCCTTTAATATATTTTTTACTAGTGCTTTTATATTTAAAAATTTCTTTTAACTAATAAAAACTATTAAAAAT
Organism: Xylaria hypoxylon; assembly: GCA_902806585.1. NCBI lineage: Eukaryota > Fungi > Ascomycota > Sordariomycetes > Xylariales > Xylariaceae > Xylaria > Xylaria hypoxylon. Next base: position 45,538 of record CADCXB010000053.1, on the reverse strand, counting down.
CGCATTTATTTTTTTATTTTATTTTTTTCTTACTTTGCTTTTTTGCTTGCTTTGCTATTGTTTTGCTATTAAAGCAACCTTTTAATATTAAAGCTTGCAATTAAATAGTATAAAGACTACTTTAACCTTTTTGCGCTACCGTTTAGCACTATTAGGTCTGCTGCACTTTGCGCTATATCTTTAGGTTTAATATAACCGCGTTTTTAAATGCTTTTACCTTTTAAAAAGCAATATATCCAAATTATTTAATATAAAAAGCAAAGCCTAAAAAGTTATTAATATTTTAAACTTTTTTTTATATATAATTTCTAATATTATATATATTTTATATTAAATAATTTTTATTTTATTGCTTTTATTAAAAGCTTAGTAAATTTTTACTTTTTAAAATAAAAATACTAAATATTATAATACTTTTAGTTTTAAATATTTTATTTATAAATGCTACTTAAAAAAGTTACCTTTTAATAATAGCTTTTTTATATAAAAATTTAGTTTATTTTATTTAATATAAAATAATAATTTATTAAAAAATATAAGTAAATATTTTATTATAAATTAATTATATTTATTTTATAAATAGCATAAAGTTAAGCTATTTTTTTTTAAAGTAGTTAATAAATAATTTGTTATTTTATTAGTATTTTAATTAGTTAAGCACTTAAAAAAATATAAAGTTTATAGCTATAATTAAGCAATATATTATATTATATAACCTATATACCTTTAGTTTTTTAAAGCTTTAAACTTTAATATTTACTTCTTTAAATTTTTTATATATATTATATTATTTAAATTAAAAAGTTTAAAGTTTAAAAACCTATTAATTTTATTAAAAATATATAATATAATTTTTAAATTAAAAATAACTAAATTTTTTAATTAATAAATAATTAAGCTTATTAGCTTGTTTTTTATTATAAAAGTAGTTTACACTATTTTTTTTTATAATTAATTATTATAACTTAGTTTTTTTTTCTTAAGTTTTTTAATTTAAAGCTATTTAATTTTTTTTGCTAGTTTAATATCTTTTTTTATTCGCTTTTAAGTAAGACCTTAAATTATTTTATTAAAAATAAAGTTTTTAAAAGCTAGTTTTAAAAACATATATTAATATCTCTTTAATAAATACGCTTATAAATAAAACTTATAATTTATAATTAATCTTATAATATTAATTTAATATTATTTAATAGCACCTTTTTAACTATTTTTTTATTTTATTTTTATATATTTCTTTTTTTTAAAAATCTCTTATTTTTATTAGTTAATAATAATTTTAATTCATTTACCTTTATTAAGTTTTCCACTTAATTAATTTCTTTAAATATATAAAATAATCTTTTATATATTTCTTCTTTAATACCTTTAGCTTTATAAAACAAAAAGTATACACTTGCTTTTTCTTTTAAATTTACTATAATTTTAAAATAATTTAATATACTTTTTTTTATCTCTTACTTTTAAATCTAATAAAAAAATGTTATTTAATTTAAGTAAGCACTTTTTAATGCTTTTTTTAAATTAGTTATAATATTATAAAGTTTTATTAGATTTATTACTTCGTATTTAATTGCTATAACAAGCTTTTTTTCCTATTTTATTACCTAAAATCTTAAATCTTTAAGTAGTTATTTTGCAATATTATTTACAAAATTCTTATAATTAAATTTAACTTAATACTTAAATATTTTTTTAAAGTATAAGCTAATAATACTAAGTTTTTTATACTATATATTTAAAATATTTATTAATTTAAATATAATATTTTTATAGTTTTTTAAAACTGTTTTTAATATTTAGTTTTTAATTTAATTTATCGTTTTAATTAAGTTTTAAAATTCTTATATTTAAATATTATAATTATTTAAATTAGTACTAAATATAAATCGTTTTATTAAAATTATTTTAAATACTATTTATAAAGCTTTTAATAAATTAATTAAGTTATTATTTAATATTATTAATAATTAAGTTAATTAACTTAAAATATTTATAACTTTTAAATAATTACTAATCTTTAGTATAATAAGTCATTAAAGCCAAAAAATTCGTTTATCCTTTTTTAAAGTAATATACACTTATATATTTAAGCTAACTACTTTGCTTTAAAACTTTTTATTTTAAAATTCAAAATTTATTAGCTTTACTAAAAATATTTCTTATTATTAATTAATTAATTTCAACATAATAATCGCTTAATTAAGCTATAGCTTTTTTAATTTAATAGGTATAATATATAATAAAACTTTTAATTATTAAATATAAGCAATATTATATAAGTTAATTTAATTAATATATTTATATATATTATTATTATATATTATATATAATTATAACCGCATATTTAATATAAAACCTAAATATAACTAACTTAATAAAGTATTTAAGGGTACACCCCTTTATTGCTAGTAATTTAACCCAATATAATATTATCCCTTATATTTAATATAAGTATATGCTATTTACTAAGGTTATATATTAAAGTAGGTAATTAAAGATATAGTAAGGTACGTAATAAAAAATGTAGTAAAATATATAATAAAGGATATAATAAGATATATAATAAAAAATATAGTAAGATATATAATAAAGGATATAATAAGGTATTTATTATAATATAAAATAAGTAAATAAAGATAAATTAGTTTTATAGCACACTAAGATTAAAAATAAAGAATTATTATAAAAAAGTAGCAATATTTAACTTAATATTTATATATTATTTATTATGTCGTTATTAAAGCTTTATTTACGTTTTAAATATATAGCTAGTATTATTTTTTTTATTTTTTGCTTGCTATTTCTTTTTAGCTTTTTTTTTATTTTTTTATATTAAGCTTTTTTTTTTAACTTTAGGTTAAGATCTTAATACTTATTTTTAATATAACTAATTTTGCTATAATGTTTATATTTAAGCCTTTTAATTATTACTGTTTTTTTTTTTTTAAAGCTATTATTATTACTACTTGCTTTTTTTTTTTAATAATATTAGCTTTTATTATTATTATAAGTATATTAATACTTAATAATTTGTTTATTTGTTTTATATAAGCTTTTTTAGCTTTTATAATTAAAATTATATTAGCTAAAGTTAAAATCTTAATTTTTACTAAAGTTTAAAATACTTATATTTAGGCCTTAAAGTTCTCTTTAAGATTATATATAAAATATATAGTAAAATAGCTATTAAAAAGCTTGTGTTTTACTTTTACTTTAGCATACCTTTTTTAAATTACTTTAATTTTATTAGCTAGTTTTTTAACTATTAAAAAACTTTTAATAGTTATATTATTTTACTAAGTTAAAAGTTAAAAAAGTAATATAATTTTTTTTTTATTATATTTTTTATTTATTTAAGTAAATAACTTCTTTATAATTTTAATACTTTTTATTATTTGATTTTATAAAATAAAAAGCTGTTTTATATAAATAAAACTTTTTTTTTTTATAAAGTTTCTTACTTTATTAATAAAAGTAGTAATATTTATTCTATTTTTTTTAATGTTTTCTTTTTTATAAATTTATATATATTGCATATATTTATTACTATTATTATATTAAAATATTATTTATAATAGTTATTTTATTTTTTAAGCTTTTTAAAAGTGTTAATTTTAATAGCGCTTATATTTATTTTTAGTATTTTAATTACTTTGTTAGCAATAATTATAATATTTATTGCTTTTAATTTTATTAATATATTAACGGTATATAAGTTAAATAAGTAATATAGTAGTATAAAAATTTAAGATTATAATAAAATTAAAACTTAGTTTAAAAATTCTTTAAAAAATTAGTTTTAATTTAAATTATATAGTTATTTAAATAAAAACTATAAAATTAGTTTTAAAATTAAATAAATTATTAATAAAAACCTAGTTAAATTATTTAAGCTAATTTTTTTTTAGTTTTTATATAAGTTTATTTTTTTATAAAGTATTTATATATAATACCTAAATAAGTTTATTTTACTTAATAGTAATAAAACGTTAATATTATTTTAATTTAATTTATAATTATTTACTTTTATTAATAAGTTAATATATAAGTAATTATTTTTATTTTTTAACTATAAGTTTATATAATTTTATTATATAGTAATATTTTATATTAAGTATAAAAGATTTTTAATATTTAATATATATTAAATAATAACTAGTTTAATAACTTGTTTTTATTATTATTATTAAGTATAAATTAATTTGTTTATAATACTTAAAAACTAATATATAATATTATAATATATTATAAAAAATTTAAAAAAAATCTAAATTAAAAGAAAATTAGTTTTTTAATTTGTTTAATTTAATTTAATATTTAAAATTAAATATATTTAGTTTAATATAATTTTAACCTTTATTATTTATTAATTTATTATTAGCTTATAATTGTTTAATATAAAAATATAACATAATTAGTTTTTATAACATTAATAAAAAAGTTTTTAACTTTATAACCTAGTAAAATAATAAGTATATAAGCGTTATATTTAGCTATTTTACATTATAAATAAGGTGGGAAAACCTTATTATATATATAAACTAGTATACTAGTGTCCCTTTATACCCCTTGTTATATATAGTATATAAAGTGACTTCTTAATATAGTTCACTTTTAGCATGGGATAAGTTTAATAAATAGTTAGCATAAAGAATCTGTCAAATATAAGGGATATTGCCGGTTTAAGTTAAGCCACTAGCGATAAGGGGGTATACCCTTAGACACCCTAAAATACGCAGTTAAAATTAAGCGCAATATATACAATAACAGAGGCATGGTGAATGTATTCAAAACTATTATGGAGAAAGAAAAAAGTATTCTTATTAAACTAATAACTCATAAACTAGATTTCAATAAAGGTGGGCAGATTGCCACTCCACCACACGTTTATTCTCCCCCCTGAAATAAAAATCCCCTTTATGCCAGGCATTTCCAATTCTCTCGTTGGGGTTTCCGTTAATCCTCTTCATTATGCAACTTGTGAATATGCTACCTTAGCTCTTGGGCAGGTACTTGATGCCACTGCTAGGACAGTTTGAACTTTGGCCAACTACACGAAACCAGATATTAGCAAATAACACCAGAGTCAGAAAATATCGCGAGTAAGACCTTCGAAAAACTGGGGAATGATGCTCTGAAAATCTTACGAATTGTGGCAGGGACAAAGTCTGCGTTTTGCAGAGGTCCGTTGACGTAGAACCCGTAGTACACTTGGTACAGCTCACCACTGCTGCAGGAGATGACGGCAGTCTCTCCTGTTACCTTTTTGAGCGCAGCGAGTATCTCCGAAGAGGTATAGGTCTCAGAGCTTGATGGCGTGATGCCGGCATCGCTTAGAGCGCCATAAGTATCCAGTGTCTTGAACAGGTCTACGGCGACCTGGAAATAATCCGCGGCCTCTTGGCCTGTTGTATAATCCGAGTAGCAGTCTGGGCTGATGGTGCTAACGCAGGTCCCGTGCGTCGACCACTCGTGATCCCAGAAGCTCTCCGGGGACCCGTTGTTGCTTTGCCAGTAATCCTTCATGTACGATACAAGGTCCGACTTGCCGTTATCTTCGAGGATGCCTGTCAAGTCCGAGTACTCGCGGGACGAGTCGCAATTCTCCTCGTAAGTGCCGTCACAGTTATCTGGCCATAGTCCGTGAATGGTCCAGGAGTCGTCGGGCCCGGTCACAGGATCTGTGTCCCAGAATTGTGGCTGTAGGAATAAACCGCCAGGCTTATTAACGCAGCATGCATCGACCGAAGAAGTATTGGCGCCCGAGGAGCAGCTGTCGACGGCACTTGAGCACGTAGCAAGGATAGGAGCGGGAATTGTGAATGCACTGGCGAGGGGAAGGGCCGCAAGGGCCGCCGGGATCACCACTGAGGCCATGGTATTTTCAAGTAGTGCTTATGGCCTTGCTCGTCAAGTTGCAAAAGGGGGCAGGAGGAGGAGGAGGAGGGAAATTTATTGTTCTCAGGTTGAAACAAGCAAACGATGCAATGGATGAAGGGAAACGGGACACAACATAGTGTAACCTTTCTCTGTATTTGTACTCATACAGCCATCACGTTCTACCATCACGTTCTACCATCCCGAGTGGACTCGTTATCGCGTTCGACCCAGGGGCACATCGAATAGCCATTTATACACCTGCCAAACCGAGATAGACGTCAATCGCATAGTGTGGTGTAGTATGGGTCAAGTTGTGTAAGACAGACACCTACTATGTATGTGTATTGACAACGGGTTCGAGAAGCGCGGGTGATTGGCTTATTACTACGGCGGCCGAAGCTCTAAAGAAGCTCCGTTACAAGCAACCCGCTGATCGTCGTGGCATAACCTTCCTGAAGCGGAAGTTCTAGCAATAATGATCGCCAAGTGATCTGCATTTTGATCAACTAGCGGCATGGTTGGCTGTGCGCGGGAACATCGTCATCTTGTCCTGGGCCCAATTAACTAGACCAACTGGGGAGCTCAGCAAGATGAAACGCGGAATTTAAATATGTTGCGGGTAAAACCGTTCTGGTTGGTTGTTGGTTGCCTTGCTTTGCGACGACGGTCAGACGAGGCCATCATCACCAGGATCGCTTTTTATGCCATCTGTTATATATGCATATATACATATGTGAGATTGACACCCTTGTTCCATTTACAGCAACCTTGTTTTTAGTTGCATAAGAAAGGAAGAAGAAAAAAAGAGCAAATCAAGAAACAATCAACCAAACATTGAACGCGTGATTGGTAGAAAGGCATGCAGGTGACTTAATAGGGTGGAATGCTGCCTCCGCGTGAATAAAGTATTGCGAGAATTGTCCAGTTGAGGTCAATGCTTGCGATGTCATTTTCAATGGGTCCAGAATTTATTGTCTGGGTACAATCAGCGACGATGCAGCTCGCGATAATTGTATCCGGTTCTTGTATCCGGTTCTTGTATCCGGTTCTTGTATCTGGTTATTATATCTGTTTATTGTTTATTGTATCTGGTTCCTGGTTCCTGGTCTAATCTCGATAAGTCACCATTCCATTGAATAGATAAGCTGATTAGATAAGAACAACCCCTCCAGCCAACCCCCACCAGGGGTACGGCACAGCTGTCTCACCCAGCCTAATTTCGGCGTCTCAAGAGTCAGGGCTTTAGGTATTTGGAGGGGTTTTGACCACCTCTTAGGAATGCGATTGCGGGGTTTCACCTGTCTGCCGTGACTCACCCAAATATTTACTTATGACACCTATTTTTCATCTCACTATACAGACCACCGACTACTGAACACAGAACACAGAACACAGAACACTTAACACACAACCCACCCACCTACTCCCTCCCTTGCAGCAACACCAACACCCATTCACCACCAACGCTGCGATGGCGACAATCTACATCGATGAAGAGACCGGCAGGGACGAGTCTAGCCAATTGGGCTCTGAAACCTCGCCCTTCAAAACCCTCCAATTCGCATACATCCAGCACCCCGCCGAAGCCCAGTATCTCGTACGATCGCCAGCCTCGGATGCGGACACGGACGCCGTCGATGGCAAGGTGTGGAAGCCTGCCGCCAAGTCTGCATTGAAGAAGGCAGTCAACTATCACGAGCAGCAGAAAAAGAAGGCCGCGCGCGAGCAGGAACTCGCAGCGAAGCGCCGGCAAGAGGAGGAAGAACGCAACGTTGTGTTGTTGAAGGCCAAGGAGATCGTGCTCGAGGATGATTCCAGCCTTCCCCCGCCCATCAAGATCAAGTTGGATGAAGTCGGCGACCACATCAAGCTGCGCGGCATAGACGATGCTTCCAGCCAAGGCACGAGGGTCCGGGTGGTTGGCCGTGTACACCGTGAACGCAAACAGAAGGATGTACTGTTCGTCACCCTCAGGGACGGCTATGGCTTCATGCAAGTTGTCATCTCTGGCAAGCTCGCCAAGACCTACGAGGCCCTGACTCTCACTCGTGAGACATCCATGGAGATTTATGGTGAGATGCGCCAAGTTCCCGCTGGAGCGAGGGCCCCTCTCGACCGCGAGCTACACGCCGACTTCTACAAGATCCCTAGCCACTGGCGAGCTGCCGGGGGTGAAGACGCCATCACCAACAGAGTCACAGCCGACACCGACCGTTCTACCCTTCTCAACCTTCGCCATCTTACCCTTCGTGGTGAAGGTGCCTCTTCCGTCATGCTTGTTCGAGATGCAGTCGAATTTGCATTTTATCAGGCATTCAGGGAGTTGAGGATGCGAAAAGTCAGTCCTCCAGCTCTCGTTCAAACTCAGGTAGAAGGAGGTGCCACCCTCTTCCAGCTCGGTTATTACGGTGCCGAAGCCTATCTTACCCAGTCTTCTCAACTCTACCTAGAGACGTGTTTACCGTCCATGGGCGACGTTTACTGCATTGAGAAGTCCTTCCGCGCCGAGAAGTCATTAACGAGACGGCATTTGTCCGAGTTTACTCATGTCGAGGCCGAGTTAGACTTTATCACTTTCGAGGACCTATTGTCCAACATGGAGCACATGATGTGCCGTGTCCTAGAGATTGTCATGGCCGACCAAGTCGTTGCCGGCTACATCAAGAACCTGAACCCGGATTTCACACTACCGGAGCGGCCTTTCATGCGCATGAAGTACTCCGACGCTATTAAGTGGTTGCAGGAGCATGAAATCCTCAACGAGGAAGGCCAGCCTCACGCATTTGGAGATGACATCGCCGAAGCAGCTGAGCGTAGAATGACAGACGAGATTAAGCGGCCAATCTTCCTGACACATTTCCCAGCTGATATCAAGGCATTTTATATGAAAAAGGACCAGGATGACCCACGCGTCACAGAAAGTGTGGACTGTCTCATGCCTGGCGTGGGTGAAATCATCGGTGGCTCGATGAGAATAGACGATCACGACGAGTTAATGGCAGCATTTAAGCGCGAAGGCCTTGACCCTGCCAACTACTACTGGTACACCGACCAGCGGAAGTGAGTATATCCACGCGACTTTCTTAAGGAATAGTAGATACTAATGGTTTGGTATAGGTACGGTAGCTCTCCTCACGGCGGGTGGGGGCTTGGGCTCGAGCGTTTCCTAGCTTGGCTGTGTAACCAGCACACTGTTCGGGATTGCTGCCTGTATCCTCGATTTGCAGGCCGTTGTGCGCCTTGAGAGTCCGTATTTCATATGGCTCAAATTTGCCTCCTGGAGATAAAAATGCCTGCGAGATGGATCCCCTATTTCTGAACTAGCACTCGAGCGCCGTAGTAACTGGCATCACATCATAGCGTGCATAGATCACTAGATAGATCGTTGAATGTACGATAATCGTGCCTAAAGACAGGCTTAGATAGCCACGAACACACCATGTTCATAAGTCATGAAGAACACGCAATCAATACTGACGTATTGTGAACGCCGTGTATTGAGTGCGTCTCAGACAGGCGTAGCTCGAGGTTGCATGTGCAACAATAGATACATAGTACAGCGAGACTTAGTTGATTCCAACAATGGAAACATTATAGCATCAAGCTTAATTCTCTCTGATATCCAACAATTTCAAGATGCGGCTTAACCATCAATGGCTTGTGCCTGGCGATTGTGTACCTGCCCCTGAACACGCAAGTTGTTGTTTCCTTTGGACTGTATCGCGTCTCGACGATGATAGCTGTGGTTTTGTTGCTGCGTCTCAAAGTTCGTAGCGCTGCGTACAGATATGAAGGCATAGTGGTTGTTAAGGGCAGCATTTGATCTTCTGCTACTTTGTATCGAAGAGGAATTTTAAACACTGTTATGTCACTCTCCCCTTTCCTCTACACCTGATACTCTTTTTGTAACTTAGTTTTTTTAAAATCCTTTTCATCCTTTTATCAGCTTTAAGCATTACTTCATTTGATTGTGCTATTTTTTTCTCCTCTTCCCGCTTTGTTTTGCCTTCTTAGCAAGTTCACATTGTGTTTTGCTACTTTCCCCTGCTGCTATTGCGAGATCTTCTTCATTAAGTTCTCTCTTAAGGCTGCTATCGCTTCTTCTATTGACCGAAATGATGGTCTCGTGATCGCTGCTAAGAGAACTGGTTAATTAGTTGGATGCCAGTGAGAGAACTTGGGATGTGACGAACTTTTACAAGATCAAGTAACGCGTGATATATGGGATGAGCGACCTTTGGCAGGGTTTGATTTGACAGGGAAGTACACTCGGTGAGATGTATCGAGTTTCGTACTTGAAAGAAAACTTAGATGAAGAACTGAAACGAGAATTGAGTTTTCAGGGCGCTTGCTACGCCTATTTATAGTTATTCTAACAAGTCATCTGCGGCATATTATACACTATGTTTTCTTAACGTATACCATGTTGCGACCAGACCGGGCAGGCGTATAGAAACTGGCAAGCGCCAAGACATGTTAGCTAGTGCAAGCGTGAGTTGTTGGTGAGGTCCAAGCTGCATCATGTTAGATATAAGCGGTGGTATACTACCGTACTAGCTACACATGATTACCTGTATAATAGCCACGCCATGGGATGCAGCAACATGAACAGCGCCATCAATCTCTTACTCCCTTCTTCTTTCCCCTTTTTCACAGGCAAGGCTCATGTTTTATTGGTTCATGTGCGATGTAGGGGGGACAGCTGAGACCAGTAGATATACAAGTCATTAATAAATTCCAGTTGTACTGACTTATTGACTTAGTCACATACTGGCCACCTTGCTATACTTACACTCACTTACATACATTAACTAACTACCTGGGTAGTTATTAGCCAATTTTTATCTGCATATGATTATCGTCCATTCTACTTGGTATTGCCATTTATTATGATTGCCAGACTGTATGTATAGAAGTGCATGGTTTAGCCTGTCTGTCAGGGGATGGCGTAGCAGGAGGAGGGGGGTAGACTCGACCCACTGGTGGATATAACGTACATGACCACCCGAATCATCGCAACTGATGAAGGAGAGGTTGATGAATTAATGTTATTGAATTCTCACCCCTACAGTTCTACCTACTAGCAACCTACCTGTGACTCATCTTCCCTCTGGAGTCAAACCCTCTGACACTGTCTGTATAGGTGAAATTTCTTTTCTGTCATTTGTACGTTTTTCTTACTTAACATATACTATAACACTCCTAGTAAGTAGGTACTGGGACACTTCTGGGGCCCTGAAAATCTGCCTAGAGGTATGTTCTCTTATTCATCGCTAATTATTGGTCAAGGCAATTTTGGTCGCAGACAGGCGACAACTTCAATGACTCAGTGGCGTTACGCCACCATCAATCCCTCTGACTTTTCCGCGGAGAAGATGTTTGTCACTGGGCAGTTATATCAGATGATTACTTTTTATTGCCGGCACCAATGGAGGCCTCGGGTTTGCTCTTGTTAAGCTTTTCTATCACATACGCGCCGTTGGCTATCTCCCCGGGTGCTTACCCGTCGGGATTTAAGCGCACGTCGGCCAAGTTACGGACCCGCATCACCGTCACTAATACCGGTACTCAAGTTTAGGTTAATATCCAGATCTGTCCGACTTGCATTACGTAAGATAGTGCTGTCACTATGCTAATCGTGTAATTATTGATGGGCTTGGAACTTTTCGTCACTTAGACTCGGTTCTCGCGGTAATAGTGTTTTTGTATACGAACCCATTGGGGCCTTGATTGATGACACTGGAACTTTTAACAATAGTTTGGTATTCGGTGAGCGAGACAAGTAATCATTACGTCCATTTTAGTATTGTAGGATGTACCCAAATAAGCAGGTTAACTGCTAGGATGCGTCTATGTGTGTGGATAAACTCCCTTTCTGGATGTTGTCCTTTCTGTATTATTACGCCCGTATAAATGAGAAGACGTCCAAAATAGTGGCTTGTAAGCTTATATTCTCAGGTGATACGACTTGTTGCACACCAATTTCTGATGTGCTGACGCTATCACATAAGCTTACATATTTCTTTGCATTTTGGTCCTAGAAGCCCTCCTACGTCATTGACACATTCAATGATATATTCAATAATGAATGCGGCCGGGAAAACACGACGGACACTCGTATACTATAGCCGCAACTCAGTCACCACAAAGCACGTCCAAAACGCTCCTGAAGGCTAGAATAGTAACCAAACTGGGTAAAGACTTTATTGTTGCATACAAATTCAATTCATAATTTTCAAGTTCTGATAATCGCGTAATAACCAGGGTGATGGTAGAGTGTAGGTATATTATACCCCGTAACGCAATAATCATTTTAACCGTGCGCCCAATTCCGTGGTTGGCGCTGTGTACTCGCTTTATGTAACCCTTTGTGGTACATTATTTCAAGCTGAGCTTAAAAAAGATTGATCCACAGCAGACCTTGGTCCCGCTGAAGTACGAGTTTACCGCAAGATGCGTAGGTACATGGTAAGATCGATCCCCATGGCATCAGGGCGCAGCGCCTCGCGGCGTGATGAATATGCACAAAATGCAGTCATTAGACTCTGCACATCTGATTGAACGTCACCAAATTGAATGCCATCATTGCTAATATAGATCATAGGATCCGTTGGTAACCAATAAATGGAAGGATGATCCAGCTGACCCAGACTTTTGAGCCTGACGCCCTTTTAAACGAGGGCTGAAACTGAGGCTTGGCAAATAGCACGAGACGTTGAATGATTCCATATTGAAGAGCGAGGCCGGTATTATTGATGACATTGCGTATGACAGTAACACAGCTACAATTCTAAGGTACAATTAGAGATGGATACTGCCTATTAATGGAGTCATCGTCGTTGGAGGCAAAGTAAGCTTCTGACATCAGCTGGCTAGTAGAGAAACGAAAGGGACAAAACTAGGTGAAGAAGGGGTGAGTAGCCACTTCGTGAAACTTGTAAGTATATTTAGATATGACGGGATAGCATTATATATAAAAGGGACAGATTGGACACATTTCTGTAAAGCTCCAATTTAACTTTTAAATCGAGCCTACTCATTCAAATTTACTTCTTACATTATATAATTACTATACCAACAAAATGGTAAGGTCCCGATTAACAAGCTATTCTATCTAAGCGATCTACTCTCTTACTCTCATTCACTAGAACGGAACTCAGAATGGTACTGCCAAGGAACCGCCCTCAGAGGAAAATGTAATCACTACAATGAATGGTGAGTGATAATGACATCTAACCATGGAGGTACACCCAGACCTGGCTGACTGGATCTGCACAGGTGCCCCCGTAAAGCGGGTGGCAGCAACTCAACGTATCGGTAATCAACTTAGAGCGACTCTGCTGCTGCAGGACATCAACCTCCTTGAGTTGATTCAGCACCTTACCCATGAACGCATACCGGAGCGTCTAGTTCACGCAAGAGGAACTGGCGCTCATGGATACTTCGAGGTTACGGACAGCATCTCTGATGTGACGAGTGCTGATTTCCTCCAACGGGTTGGCGAGAAAACCCCTCTTTTTGTTCGGTTCTCAACTGTTGCTGGTGAGCGTGGGTCAGCCGAGACGGTCCGCGACACCAGAGGGTTTGCCTTTAAGATGAGAACGAAAGAGGGTATTCTGGACTGGATGTTCCTATCAACTGTATGTCTCTGGTCTTCACTTCGCCTCCTAAGTTATGTAACTTCATTATCGAGACTGACTATTGACATCATTCATAGCCGGTTTTCCCTATTCGTGACGGCGCTAAGTTCCCATCGTTCACCCATGCTACAAAGCGGAATCCTCGAAGTGGGATCCCTGACCACACTATGTTCTGGGACTACTTCAACAACAACCAGGAGGGTATTCATCTTTTGATGTTCCTGTTCAGCGACCGAGCTACCCCAGTTGACTTTCAGCATGCGGACTGCTTCAGTATTAACTCCTATCGATTCACTAAATCCGTAAGCTATCTCGATTGCCGCGTTTATAACTCTGCACCCACATTTTCTGCATGAAATCCAGGGACTAACTTTTATTCAAGGACGGTACATTTGTGTACGTGAAGATCCACGTTAAGACAAATCAAGGTGTGCAGAACTTCACGGCCGCAGAGGCGCAGAGTATTGCAGGCCAAGATCCAGATCGTCACACTAGATCATTATTCAACGACCTCGAGGCAGGGAAGACTCCTTCGTGGGACGTCTATGCTCAAATTATCGACCCTAAGAAGGCTGCCAACTATCCAATTAATATCTTCGATGCTACCAAGACATTACCCTTCGAAGACTTCCCCTTACGCAAGTTCGGTCGGATTGTGCTAGACCGCAATCCCGATGACAGCTTTGCTGAAGTCGAACAGAGCGCATTTAGCCCAACGAACATTGTTCCTGGATGGGCTCTGTCCCCAGACCCTAGTATGTCATCCTTCTTCGTAATCTATAGATTCCCTCATCGCTCCTTTTATTCCTTGGATAACCTCGCTAACTATTATCTTCTCCCACACAGTCATACAAACCCGCTCATTGGCATATGCGGACACACAGAGACATAGACTAGGTGTCAACTTCATCCAGCTGCCAATCAACAAGCCGGAGCACAGCTTCAACCCGCTGATGCGTGATGGCGCGGCAACATTCAAAGGGCTAGGAGCGACACCCAATTACTTCCCGTCATCGTTCAGCAAATACGGAGTGGCCACTCAGTATGCTCAGCCCGACGAGGAACACTGGCTTGGCACTGTAGTGGACTTTGAGTCTCAAGTCGTCGATGCCGACTTTCAGCAGCCTCGAATCTTCTGGGAGAAGACATTGGCTGGGGAGCCTGGCCAGCAGGATAACTTCGTGTCCAATGTTGCGGGACACCTTCAGAGCGCCGCCGCACAAGTGCGAAAGGCCACCTATGGTATGTCATTTCTTGGTTGTGTATTCCGGAAACAGCTAAGCTTTTCCGGGACCTTCATTCTTCTGCAGTGCTGGATAACTGGATTCGAGGCATTTCTAAAGTTAATAATTCGCAGCCATGTTCTCTCGTGTCAACGCCGATCTCGGCAAGCGTATTCAAACGGCCACTGAGGCTCTAGTCGCTGGCACTAAACCGGGGGTTGCGATTAAATTCGCAGATATGAAGCTGGCAGATCTACACGCGAAGAAACAGACACCGCATAATAACCCGCACAATTTCGACTTGTTTGCGCACAAAGCATGGAGTCTTTCTTGACTTTGTCTGGGAGATGTAAGCAAGTAGAGAGCGTGTAAAACACGCGTGTAAGTATATTTAAAGGGAAGCTTAAACTGCGTAACATAGGCTCGGAGGGTTTCAGATTGGCTGGTGAAGGTACATGCCTGTATGAGAGGAATAAGTCATAAGGTGTAATCAGAAGCAGGTTACCCAATAGTGATTTTGATGTGCCATTAAACATGAACAGATCTTGATGAACTACCTGTAAGAAGCCTTGGAAATATTAAATATTGGGGCATCTGGAACAGGAAACCCATTGTTTAGTATTGTCACTACTATCCCACTTATAGCAACGCTCGGCATGCGGCGGCCAACGAACGGAATATAGTTTTTATAGAAGCGACAGAATTTCAGGTACGACCATAGCCTCTAGACAACTCGGGATCCCGTCCGCTCTCCTCTTGATAAGCTAGAGAGCGCCAAATCAGTAGTCGGGTCGGTGACGACCGGCGAATCCTTGGTGTTGTACGTTTTGATTTTGGTCATTTCCCCTGCCTTTTTACGGCTACCTGTTTATCGTCTCGTGTGTTCAAATTCGGTTATGTTGCCTTTCAGGGGTACTCTAGTTCGTAGGGGTCCGGTGCTAATTCTGTGAGCAAATTGGGCTAGGGTAGGGCACACATCTGGCAATTCTTGTAAGAATAATAGGACTAGGATGAACTAGCTTATGGTTTCCTAATACATGCTCCCTTCAAATTTCGACGTGTGATCACTCAAATCAGATAATGAATACTTGTAGAGTGGGAAACAAGACCCCATCATAGTATCACACACTCAGAACCCTCTAGAGGCCCTAGAACTGTGGAAATTTAGTATGTAGTGAAATGATAGGTATATGAGCGTTATATTCGGCTATTATACGTCGTGAGTGAGGTGGGAAGACCTCATTATATACATGAACTAGTACGGCAGTATCCCTCCGTACCCCTTGTCATGTACAGTGTCTTAATCTTTGTTTGACTATATTTAGTTACTCGTACTTCTGGTTACCCGAAAAAGTGAGAGATTCCCCGAAAAACGTTGAATGGGTCATAAGAGTGGCATAACCTATTGTTTTATCTGCCACAGGATGAAATATCTCCCCCCCCACTGTTATCGTTTTCTTAATATTAAGTAAGCCGTCTATAGCAAGGGCATTAAGCGCAGCAAAATGAGGGCATCTTACGAGGTTACACAGCGGCTGACTTAGAACACAATAAATTCGTTTCAAAGTTAAAGCAGGCCGTTGACTAATGAACGTATATGAGTGAGTTGTGTGATGATCCTCACAAATGTCAAAATATGGATAGACTAAAATACATTGATCTATCTAGGCACAGCTAGTTCAGCTTGAACTCCGTTTATGACACACATTATTTCAATATAGGCACACAAGCAGAGGCGTATATCCTTCTATAGGTGATCAGCAATGCATCTCGCTGCAGTGATGATTGTTGTAGCGCTATGGTTTGTGAGAGACCAGTTGTTGCGTGATCACTAATCTACCTAATGCATGTACAACATCGTGATATTCTACCGATTGGTATGCGCGATAGGGTGTTATCATGACGTTGTCATGGAGATCAGTAGGCCTGTACATCTAATTCGTTTGCCATATCTTGGCGCCTAAGTCCTATCAGTTACTTTGTTCTAAAAACTCTTTTAAGGTTGGCGAACGAACACAATTTGAACTCTGACGATGAGCCAACCGGCGTTGTATGGTGAGAGTGGGGGCGCGTAACTTCGCCATTCACGACCGTCCATGGCAATAGGCATTCTCCGACCACGGACGAAGTTACCTGATAAGCGGCACGAGTTCCGCAGGTCGGAGGTGTCCGCATCGTCTAGCAAATAGGAATATCCGGTTGCTTGAACTGAAGTCCCACAGTTCAGCTCCAAATGGAAACCCAGGTACCGCATTCCGGTGGGCTGTGGTTAAACCCCTCATCCCCGCCTATATGTTAGGGGTCCTCGCTAAGCGAGAGCCTTATAGGGTTACATATTGAAACCCAGTGGCTGAGTTGGGTTAAAGTTCAGCTTGCATCCCTGGCTTACTTGCTACCACAGCTCGACAGACATCTAGTTGGGTACAACTACACTACTATACGTATCTGGGGGTATTGGTGACCCGGGGCGGTGTCACACCGGTACTGAATAGTACCACGGAACTGTCAACCAGTGCTACTTACTAATTCATGCAATACTGTTATGCAAGACTGCACTGCTTTAATGTCAGGGTATTCTAGAGTTTCCATCCAACCCCAAAAATGAGCTGATTTTGGGTCTGTGGTAAACAACCTTTTTTCAGCTGGGAACGAACTGTCTAACGCGCTTAAGATTTACCTTGTGACTCTAGACTTTACCGCTATGTTACTAAACTATCTTATCTATCTGTCATTACAGAATTCTGATTTGTTGAATGATGAGCCAGAGTATGCTTGCCAAGTAATACAAGTAATACACCATACCTTTAACGTAGAGTAAACCAGCTGAATAGGTTATCGAACTGCAGTAGTTGCCGGCATTTAGCAATGTGAGTTGGCTATGAGATGCAGAGTAAAGGCCTAGAACCTAACGTCACGCATGATAATATCGACGATGTCTTGATGCAGTATTGATACAGCAGCTCTCGCAGGTATTAGACATCGCCTAAATAGGTAAGAAAGTAAGGTATATCATTTTGTTTAGGTAGATTCACTCACAAGTAACGTAAAGTTTTATGTCCTGTTAGACAGGGGGTTTAAAGCAAAGGCAGACAAAGTTATCTGTGAGACTCACCAAGGAGTTTCATTGCCCAATATATAATATGAGTACAAATGCCGTACTTATTTCCATTTCTATATGCTCGGTTCAGTCAGATTTATTTCACCCCTCCTCTCAATTATAACTAATTTGTTAATTCTACCTTTAACAAACAACACGATGACAGTAACAACCAACGGGACGGCGGCGAATGGCTTCCGATCCAATCACGAAAAGCTCAATGCAGACCTAAAACGGCTGCTAAACAATGTCGATGTGAATTTAGACCTTTATGCTCTTGGAAGCTACTCGTCGGAATACGAGGCCATGTATAAATCGACAATGAAAGATGGCATCGAGTCACTCATCGGCACTATCTCCATTGCAAACAACCAGGCCTGGGATGATGCTATTGCGTATGCGAGAGAAGTGATCCTTGCCCCTGAAGACACTACAGAGAGAGCAGTGAGTAATCCTTGGAGTCATTCTTCTTGTTTTATCTCTTTCAAGGGTTCAAATGCTCTGTTCGGCTAAAATCATACCTTAAAGCTCCCGGGCTTTAGAAACACTTTCCAATCAAGTTCAAATGGCAATAACTAACTTCTAGTAATGCAGTCATCCCCGTGGACCCGTTCTAGTTCGGAACTACACAAAGAGCTCTTGACGCGGTTTGGTCCCGAAACTATCAAGGCCGCCGAATTGGGGACAGCTTCTATCATTGCCGACCATTACAATGGTGATAGACTCTCGATTCACCATGTCAACAAGAAAGCCAGCTATTTGCGCCATCGCCATGACGCTAAGGTTGGGGCCGGATTCTATCCGCAATCTAGCCCCCTTGCTGCCACTTGCTACCAGAGTGCAGCACTTTCTTGCTCTCTAGCAATGTCATGGTTTCTACCTATCGAAAAAGCGGTCAAGGCAGCGTACATTTCTCATTTATCCGTCTGTGACGACCTCGGCAGCTTCACTGAAGAAGACTATGACGTCCGAATGCGCATGGTTGCTATCTCAACCGGCGTAGCGCACCAATGCGGTGGAAAAGCCCTTAACGTTTTTGTGGATGGAACAGCCAAGCAAGCAGTTGGCACCGTGACTGGAGTTTTAGATCCAATTGAAGCTGCTCTGGCGTGGAGGACAATCAGTGGGTGCGGCACGATCTATAGCAAGTACAACTTCGGTGAGTGTAGCCTTGACGTCGGCTTGGTTGCTCCAATCGTGATGATGGCTACACATGACCTACTTGACTGGAGATGCGATGTGGCCGCCGGCAACCACGAAAACTCCGTCTCGGCTGTCTATGGATTTGGAGTCGCATCGCCATTCCATGCCTTCTTAGAAACGATGCTGAAGGAGGTGCTCACGCACCCTAGGTCTGGTTTGTATGGTATCGCGGGGGTTTTATACATGCATTTCACCATCGGGCGGTATGGTGCATGGGAATATCATGGCGAGCATAAACCAGGCTGTGATAAGTGCGTGAGTCTCTTATACAGAGCCACCAAAGCTGCCGGCCTTAAATGGGCACCGAAACCGCCTCCAAGGAGTTATGCTGAAGGTGATGAGGCCCGAGAACTAGGAAGGCTCTGGTCAGATCACTTCACCGACGACGGGTCATTGGTGCAGGTCGTGCTGGGCTGGTTTCAATATCTGATCTCATCCGGTGAAATATGGCTTTTTGACTTGTTGGAACAAGGAACTCAGCCAGTGGATGCTGATGCGGACTGGGCGTAAATAGAATACGACTATGTAGGTGGCTACATAGGGGTAATTTTCAAGAAGGGGATTTCGAATCTAAAAATATGATTTAATCCTTTATATAAGCTCACTTACTCAGGCTCCATTAATATTTCAGTAGCCAAACTGTTATATGTAAACATGCAGAATAAACTATATAACAAGGTCACATTTGGCAATTAGGCGAGACAGTCTAAGCCTGTCTGTTATTGTATTTGTTGTGAGCTGGCCCTATGCCAACTATTTTGTCACAAATGAAACGACCCCGTATCAGTTTCTTTTCATGCTCATGACTACGGATGGAGCCTTCTCCCTATATTCCGAGACGCATCAAAGCCTGACATCGCTCTTAGTTTCTACTCACTGTCTTAGCCTCTTACATTCCACTCATTTTTACTGTATTTTCTGTCAATCTGGCCCTCCTTGCCAATCGTGGCAAAACATAATGGCTCTGTAACTTTCGGGATCGGCAAGCCCTTAGAATGGATTGCGACGGCAGTTGCTCTCGGGGCGTCGGAAATAACTTTATACGATCAAGGCCCCCCACCAGCGGCATTTGGAGCTTTGGCTGCATCATGTTTGAACTACTAACGATCATTCACTGTCGCAGGTGTTCTTTTTGGCCGCTAAGAAAGATATTATTAATGATAAGCATCTAATATTGCTTTCCGAGGTTATCTGTTCACTGTCAGAGGATATGCGAGCAAACTAGCCGAGGTGCAGTGCATAATCCG
Organism: Xylaria hypoxylon; assembly: GCA_902806585.1. Lineage (NCBI taxonomy): Eukaryota > Fungi > Ascomycota > Sordariomycetes > Xylariales > Xylariaceae > Xylaria > Xylaria hypoxylon. Next base: position 25,245 of record CADCXB010000053.1, on the reverse strand, counting down.
GCAACACCTCTCTGCCACACCTGGAGACTTCAACGAGCCTAAGTGTAGTGTCATGTGATAACATCACATCATTAGTTACTTGATGACATCATCAGTCACTTAGTTATATGACTTATAAACAAGAGTCACTTATTACTTTTTTGCAAACATTAGCACTTTAGTCTTTTAAATAGCTTTATATACTTTATACTTTAAATAGGTCTTTATTATAAATTAAATTATTATATTATACTATATTAATTTTAAAGATATTATATATTTTAAACTATTTATATATTTTAAGCTATTATATAGTAGCTAGCGTTTCTTTTTTTTAATATTTTTAATTTAAAAAAACTTTAATTTTTAACTTATATTATTAATAAGCTTTTTATTATTTAAATATAATATTATACTATGTTAAATATATAATTTTTTTTAAAACTTATATTTTTTTTTAATAAGATTATTACTAATATATTATTTTTAATTATAAAAATAAAAACACAGCGTTAATTTTTTAAAAACTTTATTAAAAGACTTTTAAATAATTTTTAAAAACTTTTTTAAAAATAAACTACTAATATAAAGTAAAGCAAAAAGAAAAAAACGACTTAAAAATTTTTAAAAACGCTTTATTTTATAAAAATTATTAAAACTATTATAAAACTTTAATATTAAACTTTAATTTTTATCTTTTTATTTAATTAATTTAATTATACGAACTAGAGGAAGGAGATTGGAAACATCAATAACTTCTCAGGCTTTGCTTTTTACATCAAATAATTTGGATACACTGCTTTCTAAGGGGTGAAAGCACCTGGAAACGCGGTCGTATTAGACCCGAAGACATGGCGCAGGGTGCAGCGGACAATGGTGCTGGACGGTGGCGCGAAAGGGTTGGAGCAGTCTCTGCACCACCCAATCGCGGGCCCCGGCACTGAAGGGTCGCTTCAACAGCGAAACGACAGCGAAGCAGGCAAGGAAGCGGAGCGAGAAGGGGATGAAATAGAGAAATGGATGCGATCTCTAGCAGTTCTTATTGGTCAAGAGAAATTCCCAGATGCAGAGGCACTGGTGAGGAACATGCTGGAGGCTCAGCGGAAGACCCTCGCGTTGGAACGCGAGAAGGAAGAGAAAGAAGCCCGAAACAACCCAGCTACCAAACGAGATATCGACGAACTACGCGCAGCAATACGCGAACTGAAGAAAGGCAGTGCACCTACTGCCAACCGGACCTGGGCGACCGTAGTATCGGCTACAGGCCGCCCAGCAATCGGCCCTCTGGCGCCCCCGAATCGCGCGATACTCCCTGTCCGACACAACCGCGAAGTTTTAATACGAGCCGAACCCAACCCAGCCCTTGCAGCGCGTACGGCCGAAGAAACAGTAAAAGCAGTAAATACAGCAATTGGAACGGCAGAAGCAATTGCGGCGAAGAAACTGCCGAGCGGAAATATAGTGGTTACATTTAAAGAGGAAGCAATACAATATAAACAAGCCAACTTGTGGGTGGAACAAGCGTTTGGCAAAGGTGCAACAAAGACTGGAAGGGACTACACAGTAATCATGAAGGGCATCGATGCGAAAACACTCCGAAGCGCGCACGCAGACCCGGCGAATCTTCTCCGGGACATCTGCGAACAAAATAAAGCCAGCATAGGCAGGATACACCCGATCCTGCCAGCCAACCCAGAAGGCCGTCATGCCAGCTTGTTGATGCATTGCACCGACATAGAAACCGCGGAGGCTCTGTGCCGAAAGGGGGCCGTATGGAGGGCGATGATGCACAACTGCGAGCCGTTTTCAAAAGACGTAAAAGTCACGCAGTGCTTCAAGTGTTATAAGTTTGGACATGTGGGAAAGTTTTGCAGGAACAAGAGCAGGTGCCCCTTATGCAGCGGCGCGGCGCATGAAGGCGGAGAGAAGGAGTGTCCAACCCGAAAGGAATCCGAACCGGAGGCGATAAAGTGTATAAATTGTGAAGGAGGTCACCCGGCCTTTTCGAAGAAGTGCAAGGTTTTCCAGGGCCAAATAGCAGTAGCACAAGAGGCATACCAACACCGGCCGACACAGTTCTATATCCGAAGCGAACACAAACCAACAGACCGAAACCAGAGTGATTGGCAGGAGGTTCAACCTCGGAAGCGACCAGCACTCAGCCCGCTTGCAGAAAGACCAAGACCATACCAACCGGTAGCACCAAGAATGACCCAGTTGGCAACACCAAAGCTCGGCCGCCCTAGGGCGACAAGTGCAGCCCGGTAGCCCCGGGAGCCAGGATACAAGCTTTCTTCCCCGGAGAAGCCGACACACCGGACCGAATTCGAGGGGCCTCCCCTCTTCCGCCCCGGAAGCGCGACCGAACCCAGATAACAGGAAGAACACCTTTACTTCGAGCCAATGAGACTTGACGCCCTATCTTGGAACACCGCAGGATCGAGAACGTGTGCGGCAATAGCCCTCGGATCACCAGAGGAATATGACATAATAGCACTGCAAGAGCCGCCATTACAAGGGGAGGAGGGAGTGGAACCCCTCCGACCGTATTGTCCTAGGTCAAGCCGATATAACGTAGTATATGCTGGTTCCGGACGTGCGGCACTGTATATCAACAAGCGAATCGCAGGCGATTCATGGGTGGAAGAGGCCGGCCACAACTGGGCGAAAGCGACTTTCTTCTCAGCAGACAAGGAAAAACTGGCTACTGTGTGGTCGGTGTATGCGGAGCCAGATTCGAGCAGAAACAGGGTGAGCCCAATGATCGAACTTAAAAGGAAAGCGAACCAAGGGCGGAACATAGTAGTAGGGGACATGAATATGCACTCGCCGCTGTGGGATAAAGAAGGGAGAACTTCGGCACACTGCGAAGAAATCTTGAGCCTAGCAAGAGCTTGGAAACTAACCCTCCGAACGCCGTACGGCAGCATTACAAGGAAAGGAAAGCGAAGGACTGCCGAAGGGTGGGAAAAGACAGCACAATCGACCTGATATGGGCTGATGAAAGACTCCTGGTGGAAATACTCGAAGGCCCAGGATGGGCAGGATCCGATCACACCCCCAAAGCTTCCGAATCCACGACGAAAAGACCCGATACCAGGCCTCCAGCCACCCAGGGGCTGGAGCTGGAAGATGTTGGATAAAGCGCTAGTGGCGGTCGAGGCGTCTAGGTTGCAGGTACCGGAGGGTTTCGACACAACGACAGACATGGATGAATACGTCGAGTATTTAATAACGGAACTGACCAGGATAGCGGACGTAGCGGCCCCGAAAAGGAAGGCCACAGCAGGAAAAGCAGCCCCGTGGTGGTCACAAAAGGTCCAAAAGCTATAGGAAAAGCCAAAGAGGAGGAAAGAAAGTGCCACAGAACAACGTCCCAGTACCAAAGGAGAAAGGCGACTGAAGCAAGAGCGGAACAAAGGCGAATCATCCGCGAAGAACAGCGGAGACAGTGGCGACAAGGTGTAGCGGAAGCCTCAAAAGACAATTCAAAACTTTGGACCTTGGAAGGTGGGCGCGCCTTAAGAGCTGGGCCCCCGGCGAAAAGGAGTCTTCCAGACCTTGAAAAGGAGAGGGGTGGGCAACCACCCATACAGAAAAGGCAGAAGTGCTGGCGGCTAGGTTCTTTCCTACCCGGAGATCGACCTATCGGACCTAGAAGGGCGAAGGGAGCCCGCGGAACACCCGTTTAAGATGCGAAGAAAGGTTGAAACAAAGGAGATTGAAGAAATCTTAGAGGAAGCCAAACCTTGAAAGCGCCAGGAGACGACCTTCTACCAACGGGATTTCTGAAGGCATGCGGGCAGAAAGTTGCAGAAGCAATAGCAGTATTGGCCCAACAGAGTTTTATGCACGAATACTACCCGAAACGGCTCCGAAACGCGGTCGTAGCAGTCTTAGCAAAACCGGGGAAAACCCCAGAGGAGCTTAGGAAGCCCGGCGGCTACAGGCCGATCTCGCTACTCAGCGCAATGGGCAAAATAATCGAAAAAGTAGTAAGCACACGTATCTCAGCCGCAGCGGAAAGGTTTATGCTACTACCAGAAGGGCAAATGGGAAACAGACCACAGAGATCTACGGAACTGGCAATCAGGGCCGTAACAGAGGCGATTCACGGCAGCTGGAAGCACGATTTAACGTTGACACTACTACAGCTGGATATCTCAGGGGCTTTTGACGCAGTGAACTACGTGAGGCTGCTAGAGGTGCTACGGAAGAAAGGCTTCCCCAATGGATTCAGAACTGGCTCCAGAGCTACCTTACAGAACGGACAGCAACATTGTTATTTGACGGCGAAAGCGCGGCGAAAAGGTCCTAACCACAGGCGTACCACAAGGATCCCCACTGTCACCAGTATTATTCTTGCTATATATAGCTACCTTGTATGAAGAATTAACGGAAAGAGGGCTAGTTATAATAGGGTTTGCAGACGACACAAACCTTATGGTAGCAGGGCCAAGTGCAGAAGGGAACTGCGAGCGTTTGGCGCAGGTGTATACAAAGTGCGAAAGCTGGGCAGTACGATATGGAATGAACTTTAACCCAGCAAAAGCGAACTGACGCACTTTACAAGACGGCACAAGGCCGATTCTGCCCCGATCCAGCTGGGAAACATACGAATCGAACCGAAGGAGAGTGTACGCTTCCTAGGGGTATGGCTGGACCGCAAACTGAGGTGGCGTCGCCACCTAAAAGAACTCCGACGGAAACTCGAACGCCAGAATTTTGCTTTGACGAGATTAGCTGCTACCACATGGGGTGCAGCGCACCCAGGGCAAAGAGATCTACACGAAGGTGATTCGGAGCGCAATCGCATACGGTTCGTCCGCGTGGCACAGGCCTAGCAGAGGCCAAGCAAAAGGGATAGCGAAGGACCTGACTAAAGAACAGTCGAAGTGCCTTAGGGTAGTTGGAGGAGCGTACAAAGCAACCCCGATTTACCTTTTAGAGTCAGAACTAGGCTGCCCCCCTCTTTACACCTACCTAAATGCCAGGTTGTGCGATTTCGAAGGCAGGTTAGCGATTTCGGGCAAAGAAAGGACTATTCAGGAGGAGGTCAGACATTTGGTTTCAGAAGGGAACACGATCAGGAACAGAGGCGAAAGGCGGGTGAGGCGAAGGCGGGTAGGGTTACCACCGAGGGAAACCCAGCAAAACACACGACAGACGGTCGAAAGTGGCGTAGAGAAAAGGAGTGGGTGGAAGAATGGCGAGGCCGAGATACGACGGAAGAGGCTTTAGAAAGACACTGGCTTGAAGGGTGGAACGAAGCCGACAACAGAGCGAAGGGGCCGGGGCCTGGCGGCATCGGCCCCGGCAACAGGGAGACCACCAGAAAGGACTGAAGAGACCTGCCCAACGGACATAGCGGACTTTACTACGGACTCCGAAAATACGAAGCCTCGGCTCTGCTACAAATCCGTACAGAGACGTTAGGGCTAAAAGCCTTCCTTTTCCAGAAAGGGGTGCCAAATGTAGCCACGCCCTTCTGCGACTGCGCAGAAGGCAGGAAACGGCGCTACATAGATTCCTACGTTGCCCGGAATTCGAAGAGAAAGGACCGACCTGGCTACTCAGCTTCGCGGCCCTTTCGCCACTGGCCCAGACTATAATCGGACTATAAGCAGCCCGGAGGTAGCTCACAAGGCGGTGCGCTGGTTTCTAGCCCGAGGCCTACTACCCATGTATAAGGTGGCCCAAACACTAGCAAAAGGCGAGAAGGTGCAACGGAAGCGAAGAGAGTGGGTTCCAGGGACGATACAGTGGCGAACCATGGCCGATGGCATGCTAGTAGCAACTAGCAGAACAGAAGGACGCAGGGCCTAAAAGGCCGCACCCTCTTTACTTTTCCTTTCTTTCTTTCTTTCTTTTCCTTTATTTTCTCTTGACCAGAGAACTGCTAGGGCGCGGTGAGGCCCCTAGTTAGAGATCCGCAGCGGAACCGTAGACGCCTCGGGGGCGTTCCGACCAGGAAGCAAAGGGTTTTCGCCCGGGTTCCCCGGTTTTACCTTTGATTGTTAAAAAGCAGGCGTACCGGATGCTTAATGTATTTAAATCAGGGTTTAAATAGTATTATATAGGCATAACGGAATATAACTAATAATAATAATAATTTAATTATACTTTTGTTTAATACCTTAATATTAAATTTATTAATATTAAATTTATTAAAACTATTAGTTTTATTTACTTTAAAGCTTTTAGTACTTTTTAAACTAGTATATTATTAGCTTTTTTTTTTTAATACTTAATAATTAATAATTAATTTTATTATTAATAAAAAAAACTAACTAAATTTATATCGCAAAAAAAATACGCTTAATTAAATTAACTTTAAAACTATAAATATTTTAGTAATAACTTTTATAGTTGCTTTTAATTTAAAAGATATAAAGTATTATTTTTTTTAAAAAATTTACGCACTTATTATTTTATATAATTAGCACCTTAATTATAATAATTATATTATTTTAACTTATAATAATTAAATTACTTTAACTTAATTTATTTTTATTATTTGCTTAAAAAAAAAAGATTTTTTTTATTAATATTTTAGTAGTAGTAATTTTTTTTTATACTTTAATAAATATAGCAAAAATTTTTAAAAATATTTTAAAACTTTATTACCTTTTACTTATTTAAAAGTTTTAATATTATTATAATAAAATTTTCTTTATATTAATTAGTTATTTTATTTACTTTTGTTTTAAAAATATTAAAAACATAAGCTATTTTTATTACTTATTTTTAGCCTTTATATTATAAAACTATTTAATTTACTTTTATTTAATTATTTTTAGTACTTTTTTAATATTAGTTACTTTTTTTACTTTTTTTTTTTTTTTTAACTATTTTAATATAAACAAAAAAAAACAAATTAAATATAGCTAAGCTTTTAATTTAAAAAGTAAAGTTAAAGCTAATTTAATAGAAATATTTTAAAACAACGTTTATAATTAAATATTGCAGCTAATTTAACCTTTTTAAGTATTAAAACAAAATCCTTATTTTATTATACTTTATACTTACTTTAATTATATAAAAAATATAGCTTTTATTTTTAAAGTAATAAATATTATATTTTTTAATAAATATTTTAAGTTTATATTTTATATATTAAATAAAATAACTTACTAAGCTAAATAAATATTAGTATAACTTTTTAATTATTAGATTAAAAAATATTGTTTTTAAGTAGTTATTAAGCTAAAACAAATTGCTAAGTTAAAAAAAGCATTTAAAAAGCTTTTAAATTGTTTTTTAATTAGCTTTATTTATTAATTTCTAGCTTGCTTAATATATTTATATTATTTTGCTTAATTTTTATAAAAATTTTTAAAAAAACGCTATTTTAATAATTTATTTAAAATAATTAAACGTAATATATTAGCTTAATTAAAATAAAATACTATAATATAACTAATTAATTATAATTTATTTGCGGCATTATTATATTATAAAAATTATATAAATATTAAACAAGATTATAATAATTATTTTTTTTATAACTTTTATTTTATTTAAGGATTTTAAAAATATAAAAATAAATAGCGTTATAATACTATAAAGCGCAATTTAATTATTAAAATTAAATATAAGCTTTTTATATATTATAATATAAAGCTAGTTTTTTTTTATATATTTAAGCTAAACTATTTAGCTTTTTATTATAATATAATTAATATTATAAATAACTTTATTATTAATATTTTATTAGATTTTAAGTTTTTTAAAGCAAAGTAATTTATAGCTTTTTTAAATACCAAAAAAAAATTGCTTTTTAATAATTTTACCTTTTTTAAAAAAAAAATAAAAAAAAGATTTAATAAAAATTATAATATTATAATATAAAAAAGAAATAAAATTATATATTTTTTTAAAAATAAAGATACCTTTTTTGCTAACAACTACTTAAATAAAAAAACTAAATAATATAATAAAGTAAAATTTTTTATTAAGAACTAATAAGCGTTATAAGTATATAATAGCTTAAATAAATAACTTAAAACTTAAATTATTATAAAATAAACTTAAATAAATATTATAATAAACTTTTGCAACTAAATTATAGAAAATTATAAAGCTATATATTAAAAGTTTAAATAATATAAAGTTTAAATATTTACTTAAAAAAAGCTTATTAAAAAGAACTTTAAGCAAATTTAAAAGGTAAAAAACCTTATTTTTTTTTAATAGTAAAACTAAAACTAATATTATTATTATTATTATTAGTTATATTCCGTTATGCTTATATAATACTATTTAAACCTTAATTTAAATATATTAAATATTTAGTACGCTTGCCTTTTAATAATTAAAAGTAAAACTAAAAAACTTAAGCAAAAACCTTTTGCTTTTTAATTAAAACACTTTTAAAGCATTTATAGTTTCGCTTTAGATTTTTAACTAAAGGCCTTACTACGCTTTAGCAGTTTTTAGTTAAAAAAAAAAAAAAAAAAAAAAAAAAAAAAAAAAAAAAAAAATAAAAAATAGTGCAGCTTTTTAAGCCTTACGTCTTTTTGTTTTACTAATTGCTACTAGTATGCTATTAGCTATAGTTTGCTATTATATTGTCTTTAAAACCTACTTTTTTTGCTTTTATTGTACTTTTTTACTTTTTACTAATATTTAAGCTACTTTATATATAAGTAGTAAGCTTTAAGCTAAAAATTAGCACACTATTTTATAAGCTACTTTTAAGCTGCTTATAATTTAATTATAATTTAAATTAGTAATAAAAAAGCTATAAAGCTAAGTAGCTAAGTTAGTTTTTTTTTTTTTAAATTTTAAACAATATAAAAATTTATATAGCGCTATTTTTTTGCTTTTTATATAGTTATAAAAAAGTATAGCTATATTTAGCACTTTTTTCTAAAAAAAAAAAGCTTTTAACTTTAATGTTTTTATATAAATTTATAGCAAAGCTAAAGCTTTATATTTTTAAAGTTTATAATAAAAGTTTGCTATATTTATTAAGCAGGTTTTTTTAGTTTTTTTTAATAGTTTTTTTATTGCTAAAGCTAATACTATTAAGCTTTAGCTTTTTTTTACTTTATTATTAGCTTTATTTTATTTTTTAAACTAATATTTTTTTAAAGCTTTTTTTATTATATTTTAGCTTTGCTATTTTTTTACTTACTTTTTTTTTTTTATGCTACTTTTAACTATTTGTTATATATTTTGCTAGGTTTTTTTTAGTAATAACTTTATTTACTTTTATTTTATTTGCTTTTTACTTTTATTTTTAATTTTATTTTTTTTTAAAACTAAATATTTAATTTTTTTTTAAATAGTTTTTTTTTTGCTTAAAATTGCTAACTTACCTTTAAAATCGCATAATTTAATATTTAAATAAATATAAAAAAAAAAACAGCTTAATTTTAACTTTAAAAAATAAATTAAAATTGCTTTATATACTTTTTTAACTACTTTAAAGCACTTTAATTATTTTTTAGTTAAATTTTTTATTATTTTTTTTGCTTAGCTTTTGCTAAGCTTATATTATACAAATAAACTATATATAATTATGCTTTAAATTATTTTTATATAAATCTTTTTTGCTTTAAGTATGTTATACCTTTATATAATAGTAGCTAATTTTATTAAAGCAAAATTTTAGCGTTTAAGTTTTTATTAAAGTTTTTTTAAGTAATAATACTACTTTCGTTTATAATTTAGCTATACCTTTAAAAAGCATATACTTTTTTTTAGTTTAATTTATATATTTTTTAGCTAAATTAAAGTAAAATTAGCTTTATACTATTTTATAAAGTATATTAATTTATTTTTTATTAAATTAAAGTTTATTTTATATTATAATATTTAGCTTTTATATTTTATATATATTTATATTAAATGCTTGCAGTTTTTTTTTATACTTAATTTTATTACTATAAAGTTTATATTGTTTATAAACTTTATTATAATTAGCTTTTTTTTTATTAATTTTTTATATAAAGTAGTTATATATAATAAAAATAATACTAGTAATAATAAAGATTTTTATAATATACTTATAGTTAAAACTTTTTTTGCTATATTTTTGCTATTAAATAATAATATTGCTATTTATTTTATAAAGTAGTTTTAAAGTTAGTTTTAAATCTATTAAAAAAAGCTTTTTTTTTATAGCACCTTTAGTAGCTTTATATAGTTTATTATATTAAAAGCTTTTAAAATATTTAGCTATAGTAATATTAATATTAAATTATGCTTTTAGCTGCTATAAATTGCTTTTATTATAGCTTTAATTACTAATTTTATAAATTTTTATAATTTGTTTTTTATTTACTTTTTTAATAATAATATAAACTTTTTTGCTATAATTAAAATATATATACTTATTATTTTTTTAATTATTTTATTTATTATACTAAGTAGTAAAATTAGCTTATAGCTACTAAGCTTTTTAAGCTTTTTTAAAATTTTCTTTAGTTTTGCTAAAATTGCTACAATTATATTTTAAAGCTATTTTAAGTAATATTTATATATAAAACTTTATTAAGTTAATACTACTATTATTTTTGTAACTTTTTGCTTATATACTTTTAAAAATCTTATTAGTAAAAAGTTATCTTTTAGCGCTTTTTAAAGTTTAGCTTCTTTTAAAATTTTTTTAATTTTTTTTGTTTTAACTTTTTTTTATATTTTAAACAAGTATTTTATAAGCTCTTTTTACTTTTTTAAGTTTAATAAATTAATTTTTAAAGTAAAAAAAAACTTAGCTGCTAATATTTTTGCTTTTTTTATATAAGTAATTACTTACTTTTTTTTTTTTTTAAAGTTTAAAAAACTTTTTTTTATTAAAAAAGCTTAGCTTTTAAAGCGCGCCTATTTTTTTAAAGTTTAAAGTTTTAAATTATTTTTTAAAGCTTTTATTATACTTTATTACTATTATTTCTATTATTTTTTATAAATAATTTGCTTTTATTTTGCTTTTACTTTAGTTGCTTTTTTTTTTTAGTACTAAAACATTATTTTATAGCACCTTTTTTTCTTTTTTTTAGCTTTTTTTATAGCTTTTTAAACCTTTTATAACTATTATAAAGCTATTTTTTTTATTATAGCTTTTTTTTTTAAAGCTATTATATTTATTATTTTAATTAGTTTTTTTATTAAATACTTAATATATTTATTTATATTTACTGTTATATTAAAACTTTTTAATATTTATAATTTAAATATTTTAATTGCTATTAATACTTTATTTAATATTTTTTAGCTTTAGCTTTTAAATAGCTAAAGGCTTAATATTAAGTTTTTTTTATTATAAATTTAAAAGCTTTAAAAAATATAATTAAATTTTATTTATTTTAAGCCTTTAAATATTTTTACTAAAAGTTTTTTATTAGCTTATATTAAGTTAATTATATTGTTTTTTTTTTACCTTTTAGCAATTTTTTGCTTTTTTTTTTTTATAATATTACTATATAGCGTTTAAAGTATTAGTTTTTATATTTTTATTAAGCTTAAGATTTTTTTATAGTATACTAAAGTTTTTTTTTTTTTATTTTATAGTAATAAATATATATTTATGTTTTTTATTATTATATTTTACTTTTAGTTTGCTTTTTTTTTAAGCTTAATTATTAAGCTTACTTTATTTTTACTTAAATTTAGCTTTATATATATTAATTATATAATAGCTAGTTTTTTTTTATTTACTAAAAAAAAAGTTGTTTTTGCTTAGTTATAGCTAGCTTTTTTTACTTATAAACTACTTATAATTTACTTATTAATATATAGTGCTATATATTTAAAACTAGCATATATTATATTATATTAGTTTAACTTAAAATAATATAGTTAAAAAAGTTTTACTTTTTTTTTCTTTTATAATAGCAACTTTTATAATCTTATTATATTATATTTTTCTAGTAATTTAAAAGCTATTACTATATATGTTTTTAATCTTATAGTATTTTAAAATAAAGCATTAAGTTTTATTAGCTTAAAATAAAAATATTTTTTATTATTTAAGTTTAGTTGCACTTTTAAAGCAAAAAAAAAAAGGCCTCTTTAAATTTAGTTTAAGTATATTAGCTTCTTTAAAAAAAAAACATATTTTAGCTTTTAAAGCTATTAAAGCTATATTTATTACTTTAAAGCAGCTAAGCTTTAATATTACTAACTAAGTTATTTTTAGTACTATTAGTTGGTATAATCTTAGTTTTTTACAAGCAAACTAAATACTAATTGCTTTTAAAGTTAAATTTTTGCTAATTATTTTAATTTTAATTTATTAGTTTATATTTACTTTAAATATAAAACTATATTAACTAATATTAATATACTTTTTATATTATTATTATTTAACTTTAAAAACCTTATACTTTTTAAAAAGCTAAGTAACCTTTTTATAATTTATATACTTTATTACTTTTAATTTAAATTCTTTTAAATTAAACACTTTTTGCTTTTATATGCTATACCGCTATATAAAAGTACTTACTTTTATTTTATAAAACTTTTTATATGTTTAAACTTATAACACTTAAAATATTATATAATTTTTATATTTTTAAAAACAGCTTATAATTATATATTATTGCTTTTTATATAGCTTTTTTAATATAAAGTCTTTATAGTTTTTATATTAATATAATATATTAATAAGCTAATATAATAGCTTTTTAAGTTAGTTAATAAAATTAAGTATATTTTATTTATGCTAGCTTTATTTTATTTATAAATATCTTAAAAAAAATTTGCTAAGTTTATATATACGCTTTAAAATATTTTTATATTAATACTTTTTATAATTATTATATAATTTTTTTTAGTTTTTGTTACACTTTTATTAAACGCTTATTTTACTTATAAGTTAGCTTATTTATATTATATTACTTTTTTTTTAAATATAACTACTATATTTCTGCTTAGTAGTTTTTTTGCCGCAATTACTTTTACTATTTTAATTACTATATTTATTACTTTTATTATTTTTTTAGCTATATACGCTATAAAAGCTAGGTTAAGTTTAATTTATATTAAAACTTTATAGTTATATTAAATAAAAAATATTACACGATTTAAAAGCATTAAAAAGCTAATTATTAAGCAGCTTATAACTAATATTATAGTTGCTTAAGTTTAATTAATAATAAGTATATTGCTTTTTTTTAGTTTGTGTATTATTGCGCGTAGTTTATTAATATTTTATTTAATAGCTAGGTTATTTTAAGCTTTTTTTTTTTTTTTTTTACGTTTTAATATAAAAGTTTTTTGCTAAACCTTTAGTATATTTTTTATTAATGCTTTTATATCTAAAAATTTCTTTTAACTAATAAAAACTACTAAAAATTATATTTATTTCTTTATTTTATCTTCTTTTTACTTTATTTTTTTGCTTACTTTGCTATTATTTTGCTGTTAAAGCAACCTTTTAATATTAAAGCCTATAATTAAGTAGTATAAAGATTACTTTAACCTTTTTGCGCCACTATCTAGCACCATTAGGTTTATTGCACCTTGCGCTATATTTTCAGGTTTAATATAACCGCGTTTCTAAGTACTTTTACCTTTTAAAAAGTAGTATATCCAAATTATTTAATATAAAAAGCAAAGCTGAAGAAGTTATTAATATTTCAAAAAATCTAATTCCTTTTTTTCAAAAAAAAAACTAATATTAAAAATAACTTTAAAAAGCTACTTTAATTAGTTTAATAATTATACTATTTTAGTTTTTTTAGTTTTTAATAAAAGTAATAAAACTTATATTTAAAACTACTAATAATAATATAAAAATAACGCTAATAATTAAGTTAAACTAAATAATTATAATAATTAAAATTTTAGCAATAACTTTAGTAACTATTAAAATAATAGCAATAAATAAAATTTTAATAATTGTAATAATAATAATAACTTTATTAAAAATAATAATTAAAGATATAAAAACTTTAATAATAGTGCTTTTTAATTAAATAAAAATAACTAAATTAATACTTAAAAGCTTTATATTATAATAGTTTTTTTATAAATAGTTAACTTTATATTTAAAATAATAATACTTATAAAGTATTTTAATTTTTAAAAATAAATAATAAAAGCTTTAATATTTTAAAATAAATAAAATTTTTTAACTACTTTTTAAGTATTTTATATTTTTTAGCTTTTTATACTTAAAGAGACTAGATTAAGTAGCGATTTTGCTGCCAACTTAAAAACGTTTAAAGTAAACGCTTAAAAAAAGTGTTTTACTAACTTAAAAATAAAGTTAATTAGTTTTTTATTTACTTATTGTTGTTAATATTACTAATGCTATTAATTTAATATATATTAATAAAAAATATATTGCTATTTTATTATATACTTTTATTATTAATAAATATATTAGCTTATAAATATTAAACTTAATCTTTTTTAAAAAAATAATATTTTTTAACCTTTTAATTATAAATCTTTATTATTATAATGATTTTAATAATTTATTTAATTTTTTTTATTATAGTATTAAAGATTTATTAGATTTTTTTAACTTAAAAAACAAAGAAATCTTAGCACTACTATTTTTTATAAATAAAGTATTAAAGTGCTTTAAAATTTAAAGAGCTAATACTTTTAGCTATGCTAAAAAAATAGAGTTTTTATATTTTATTAATAAAAAAAAACACACTTAAACTAATATAGCGTATTTTTAAGTGTTTAATTACACCGATTTATTAAAAGGTTTTATTAAAGTATATATAAACACTTGTTTTTTTATAAATATTATATTATATTAATTTTATATAAAATATTATCTTAAGATTTTTATTAATAAATTAATTAAACTAATATATATTAGTAATATAAGCAAAAAAAAAGCTATAATTACTTATATTATAAAAGTTTTAATTATTATATTAAATATAAATAAAAAGCTATAAAAAAAAGATATATAAGTTTACTTTGTTAATAACTTATAATTAAGTTATATTATTAGCTTAAAATTTCTTAAAACTTATTAACTTTATATTAAGTAAAAAAAAGTAAATAAAAACAATTAGCTTTTATTTAATAAAATAAAAAGAGCTTTTTAAACAACAAGCCTTTTTACTAATAAACTTAAGCTTTATAAACAAAAAATATATTTTATTTTTGCTATAAATAATTATAAAATAAAACTAGGTTATAATATATTAATAATAATATAACACTTATACTTTTTACTTAAATTAAATAATTACTTTATTTTACCTTATTTTATTATTAGTTTTTATATAAGTATATATAAATTTATTTTTAATATTATTTTTAATAAATAAAATAAAGCTTTTTTATTTTTTAATTTAAATACCAAACTAATTTTAATTTAAAAAAAAGATTAATTAAGCACTATTAAACCTTATAAAATTAATACTAACTATAAAATATAGCTTACTTATAAAGCTAATAAAATACTTTATATAATTAGCTTTATAAAAATAATTAAAGTATATAAAAATAAAAAAAAAAATAAAAAAGATAAAAAATATAGCAATAAATACCTTTTTATAGTATTAAATTTTAATTTTAAAAGCAACTTTAAATAAATTAATATATTAAAAGTTAATGTCTTTAAAGATTAGCTGCTAAAAATTATTAATAAATTAAAAAATGTTTTTAATAAATTAAGTAAATTATTTTATAATAAACTTAAATAATTTAATAATAGTATTAAAATAGCTATTAAGTTTAAAGATAACGCTAATTTAAAGGGACTTAATTAATACCTTTATTAATACTTTTATAAACATAAAAAAGCTATAAATTTAATTTTAAATTTTTTATATAATTATAAAGTCGTTAAAAGTATTTTTTTTAAACAATTAATCTTAATTATATTTTTTACTTTTATTATTTAAAATAAGTAAAAGCTATATGTTATAGTAAATCTTTATAAGGTTAATATAAAAATAATTAGTAATATATATCCCCTTTTAAAATAAAATAATATACTTAAAGCATTATATAATTTAATTATATTTATAGTTATAAATATTTTCAAAAGATTTTTTTAATAGCTTATCTTTATTAGTAATAAATAAAAAATAGCCTTTAGTATATTATATTATAAATACAAATAATTTATAGTAGCAATTATAAAACTTAAAATATTTTTAAGTTTTTTTTAGCATAAAATAAAAAATATTTTTATACTTTATTTTTAGTAATTTATTTTTATATATATTAATAATATTATTATTTACTTTTATAATATTAAAAACTATTTTAAGTAACTTAATAGCGTATTTATAATATTTAAAGCTTTTAATTATATTTTGTTTTTTTTTAAATGCTATTTTTATTAATATAAATTAAAAGTATTAAAAGTATATATTTTATATTTTAGTTTAAGCATTATAAAAAAGAAAACGGTAGTAATATATAAATTAAAAATACTAAAAACTTTATATAAACTTAAATAAAGTTTAAGCTTTATAAGATTTTAGTAAAACTAAATATATTACTTTATAAATATTTTAGCTTTTTTTAATAATATAAAAATATTAGGATTTTATAATTATTAAGTAAAAGCTAACTTTATTAAATACTAATATATTTAAAAATATATATTATTTTATACTTTTAAACTATTTAGTTTAAATATAATTAGTAAAATTATACTTAAAGTTTAAAAAAAATATTAAGAATTTACTAAATATATTTTTATTTTATAAAAATAAGCTAAAAAAACATAAAAAATATTAAAAACTAAATTATATAAAATAATTAACTTGGTATACTTTAATTATATAAAATTGTTTATATTTTGCGTTAATTTTAGCTGTTTATATGGTGTTAATATTATATTATATTAAATTTAACCTAATAAAAAGCTTTGCTTTATTTTATTTTTATTTAAAATATTTAAGCTAGCTAAGATAAAATTTAGCATTTATGAAATTAAGACTTTTAAATTAGTTTAAACGCTTAAAAAATTAATATATATTTTTAATTATAATAACGTTTAAGTTTATACTAATTATAATATAATAATTTAATTTTTTATAAATGTTAATAATAAACTTAAAGTTTTTAATTGTTTATATAAATAGCAAATGTTTTTTTTTTAATTTATATATAAACTTAAAATTATATATATTTTTAAAAGCTTTTTAGTAAATATTAATATATTATTTAAATT
Organism: Xylaria hypoxylon; assembly: GCA_902806585.1. NCBI lineage: Eukaryota > Fungi > Ascomycota > Sordariomycetes > Xylariales > Xylariaceae > Xylaria > Xylaria hypoxylon. The sequence continues at coordinate 8,156 of CADCXB010000053.1, read as the reverse complement.
GCTAAAGCGTAAGCTTAATAAACCTACTAATATATACTTTATAGTATAAGCCTTTATAGTTATACGTGCATAAACTAAACAATATAACTTAAAAAATAAGTTTAACTTTTAAAGACTTTTACTATAATTAACCTTTAACCTTTAAAACGCTACTATTTCTTAACAACAATTAAAACTACTATTTAATAATAACAAGTTACTTTTATAAGCAAAAATACGCTTAAAAGATCTAAATAAAGTTATAACTATTTTTTTATATATATTTAATATATTATGTAATATTTTTATAATAATATATAAAAAAAATAAATTATTTAAAGTAATATATAAATGCTTATAAAATCAATTAAAAAAAAATTAATAAAATAACAAACTTTTAATATTAATATTTTATTTATTTTATATTAACTTAATTATTAAGCTTATATACTTTATAAACCTTTTAAGAGATTAATTTACTGTTTTATTTTTATAAAAACCAGTAGTTTTATATATAGCATATAATAATTAAGCTTATACTAATATTTAATAAATATATTAATATTTTTAGTTTTTTATATTTTTTTAAAATATAAAGGCTTATATTATTAATTATATATTATATTTATATTTTTAATATATTATAACTAAAAAAAATACTTAAAAACTATATAGTAATTTAATTTTTATTAATATGCTTATTATTTTAATTTTGGTTTTATATTTTGATTTTATTGTTAGCTTTTTAGTTTTTAAAAACAAAAATAATATAATGCTTTTTATTATTAACAAAATATTTAAAGCAATTAAAACAATTATTAAGGCTATAACTTATAATATAGAAAATTAGGCTAAACTTTATATATAACATATATACGTAAATTAGGGCTTGCTTAATGCCTTTATATTAAATATAAATAATAAGTTCATTAGTGTTTTTTAGATAATATTATATAAAGCTACCAATATAAATATAAAGGTTATTATAGCTTATTACTATTTAGTAAACGGATAAATAAAGTATATAATATAAATATATATAAATAGTATAGTATTTTTATTTAGAGCTAAACTTAATTTTAATAACTAAAAGTTATATATATTTTATATTATTTATTGTTTTAATATATTAATATTTGCTATAATATTATAGTTTTTTTATAAGATATTATATAAATAAAAACTAAAAACCTTTTTGCTAATAGATTATTTTTTTAGTAAAAGTTTTAAACTTATATAATAAACACTTAAATAAAAAGTAGTAAATACTATAAAACTTACTTAAATTAAAATAAAGTTATATTATAATAATTAATATAAAAATCTTTTAGTTTTAACAACAAATAATATAATATACGTTAAATTAAATAAACTTAAAGAAATAGGCTACTACTTTAATTACTAAATAAAATTTAGTTTTTAAAAAGTTAAATTGTTTTTTATTAAAAAAGTTATTAATATTTAAAAATATAAGCTAAAACTTTTATATTAGCTTAAATAAAATAAAGATATCGCTATTAAAAACCTAGTTTTAATTGTTTTAAATAAATTTAACTAATTTTAACTAAAGCTTAGCAGTATAATAAAAAATAATATTAAAAAGTTTATTATTAAAATTATAAAAGATTATGCTTAAATAAAAAGGCTAAACAACTAATTTGTTTAATTATATTATAAAGTAAAATAAATAAATTATAAAAAAAAAACATAAAAACTAGCTTTTATTTTACAAATTAATATTTTTAAGTTATTTAAAAAATATTATACCTATATTAAAACTATAACGTTTTATATAAATATATGTTTAATATTTACATTTATTTTACTTAATATAAATTTTTAATATAAATATAAATAAATATATAAATATATAAAACTTTATTTAAAAGTGCTATAGCTACTACTTTATATACTTTTTTAATATATAATATTAAACAAATATAACTTATAACTTTATTATACTTTTATAAAACTTAAAAGCTTAACTTTTATTTAATTTTATAATTAAATTAATTAAATTCTTATATTTTATATACTTTTAATTTTTTGCTAACTATAAAAATAAAACACCTTTTAGTTTACTTTTTTTAATTAACTTATAACTTGCTAACTAATTACTTACTTATTTATTATATTTTTATAAAATTTAAAAACTTAGTTTTTATTTAATTTTATAATTAAATTAATTAAATTTTATATTTTATATATTTTAATTTTTTTTTCTTTTAATTGCTATTGTTACAAAGTTTTATAAGCTAATTAATTCTGCTTTTTAAGCAAAAGCAACTTGGTTAGTTACTTAGTGCCGCTGGTTTAAACGTAAGGCCTAGTGTTTACTAAAAATACTTACTTAATTTTCTTATAATAACTAAATTTTAAATACTACGTGCAAAAGTTAGGTGCTTTTTCTATATAACTAACAACTACTTTTAAGTACTTAAGTATATATAAGTAATAACGCTCTTTTTACATAACTCTTTTTTATATTATAGTTAACTAAATTAATTAGTATAATAATTATTTAAAAGCTTTAAAAACTTTTATATAATATAAATAAATTAAATATAGCAAATTATTTAAACTTTTAATTAGTATTTATATTTATTATAACTATAATAAGGTTGCCTTTTATAATTATAATAAAGTTTTTAATAGTAAATATTTTATAAAATTAATAAAATAATATTAAATTAATAAATTTTACTTAAAACCTTTTAACAATATTATTAACTAAGTAGATAAACCTTTTAAATACCTTTTAAACCTTTTTAAAGTAAAAGTAATAAAAAATCAGTAAACTATTTAAGTTTTTAATTAAACTTATTAAAAAGTTTACTAAAAACACTGCTAATATATTTTTTAGTAAATTATAGCGCTACTTTTTTACGTTTTAGTAAATATAATATTGTTTATTTTAAAAACTTTTAATTAATAAGTTGATTTAATGTAATTAATAAATTTAAAACCTTTTAGCATATATTATAAGATTTTTAGCTATATAATATAAGTAATATAATATATATTTTTAATAGCTTTTATTAATTTAACACCTATATTAAATTTATAAAAGATGTTTTTTATAATAACAGCTAATAAACTACTAAAACTATATAATAAAGGTATTATTTAGCTAAAACTCTATTATTTTACTATAAAATATAGCACTTTTATACTAAAAATATGCTATATATATTAAAATTTAATATTAATATTATTTTTAAAACATTATATTACTAATTAAAAAGGTCCTTTAAAAAACTTAAGCTAGTTAATAATAAAAGTAACATTTTAGTAATGCTAAAGTTTATAAATTTAAGCTTTTATTTTATTTTAAAAAGTAACTTTTAATATTTATTATAATATTTACTTATTACTTATAATAATATAATATAAAGCAATTACTTAAAAAGTAATTTATTTTTTAAATTATAAATATTATAAGGTATTATAACGCTTAAAACTTTTAATATAGCAAATAGTTTATTTTTTATAATTAAAAAAACAATAAATTTAAAAATCTTTAATATAATTAAAAGCAACTTTTTATAAAATAATAACTTAAAAAGTAATATATTTTTAAAAGCACTTAAACTTTTTAAGCTTTTAAAATTAATTATATTTTAGCATTATAAGCTAAAGTATATAAGGCTTTTATTATTAAAAAAAACCGCTAAAATTATTATAAAGCTTTTAAGCTTTAATTATATTAATAAAAAGGACTTTTTTTACAAAAGGTACGCTATAAATAAAGCTATTAAATATTTAACTTTTATTAAAGTTAGCAATTTATTTATTGCTTTAAATATTATAATAAGTAATTTATTTATTATAAAGCTTATATTATATTTTTAAACCTTTTATATTTTAATTTTAATAAAATAAAAAATATATTACTATTAAATTTAATTACTAAAAAATAAATTAACAACTACTATTTATATTATTATAAAAAAAGTATTTAAAGGTTTAAAAAATTATTATAACTACTATTTAATTTATTTTTACTTTAATTTAAATATTAAAATAAATAATAGCTTTATTAATAACTAGTTATAAGCTAAAAAAATTAGTTTTAATACTTTTAACCTTTATATATATAAATAAAACAACTTAATAAAATAATTTATTAAAATAATTTTTAATTGCTTATAAACTACTTTATAAACTTTTAAGCTATTATTATACCTTTAATATTATATTATAGCGCTTATAATAAACTTAATTAATTATATAAAAGTTATTAATAAAAATTTAACTTTTTATTAGCTGCTATAAAATAAGTTAAAACTTAATTTAATACTTTATATACCTTTTTTTACTTATTATAAAGTTATAAGCTTTAAGTACTTATTAACTATATTTTATAAATTATAAGTTAAAGCTTATAAGCTTATTAATTCATATAAATATAATAAAATTTTAGTAATAATTAATATTAAAACTTATTTAGTTTATATATTTAAATATTATTTAATTATTTAGTTTATAACATTAAAGCTGCTAAAAATATTAATTTTAGCAAACAAAGCTTTTTAATAGCAAGACTTTTTTATTAAAAAACCTACTTAATATAAACCTACTTAAAACCTATTTACCTTTTAATAAATTTACCTTTAATAATAACTTTTAGTTATATATACTACTTATTATAAAAAACTTAAAAATATTATACTTATTAAAGCACTAAATTTAAAAGCAATAATAACGTTTATACTTTTTATTTTTTTATTAAATCTAACTATTTTAATAAAATTACCTTTTATTTTACTAAAATTTAAAGTAAAATATAAAGTAATAAATAATAATTTAAAAATAATTTAATAAATTTAAACCTTATTAAACTTTTTATAAATTTAATAGTTTAAAATATTATTTATATTATTATAACTGTTTTAAAAAAGCCTAATATACTAAAATAAGCATTAAAATATTTAAAGGTTTTTATAGTTATAAGTAGTTAGGTTTAAATTTTAATAGCTATTAAAATTTAAAGCCTTTATTTATTCTTAAAAACCTTAAAAATGCTTTATAAATAGCTATTAAGTACTAAAATATAAATTAAACTAATAAAAATTAATTATTAAATATAAAGCTAGATTTATTATTAAAAGCTTTAAATAAGCTTTTAGCATTAATTTTATAAAGACCTTTATAATTATTACTATTTTATTTATTTAGTAAATTTTGCTAGCTTTAATAGCTATTAAAAACTAAAAATCAAACAAATTAATTTTATATAAGCTTTTTTTAATAACCTTATTAAAACCCTTTATATTAAACTTTTAAAAAGCCTAAAAATTATTTTAAAAAACTTTAAAATTTTAAAATTAATAGTTTAATATAATTATAAGCCTAAATTACAACAGGTTTTTTAGCTGCTATAAGCTTTATACGGCTTAAAGTAAACCTTTAAATAGTAGTAAAAAAAGCTATTTTAGCTACTAAAAAGCTTAAATTTTAAGCCTTTAATTAATAATACTTTTATAGTAATTTATATTAATAATTACTTGCTAATTAGCTTAAATATTTATTATATTTAAAGCTTAAAAACTATAATTAATACTATATATAATATTAAAAACTAAGGCCTTATAGCCTAGTTTTAAAGTGCTAAAATTAAATATAATAAGCTTAGCTATAAGCTATATTTATAGCAGCTTTAATATATTAAATAAGCTTTAAAAAAGCTAAAATTAAAAGATATTAAACTTATTAAAATTTTGCTATAGCTTAAAATTATAAAGCTAAAAAAGTATAAGTTTTTATTAGCATTTATTAAAGCTTACTATTATTTAGTGCTTATAAAAACTATAAACTACCTAATATAAATTATTAAGCTTAATATAGCGTTTACTTACTAATAGCTAGCTACTTATATATAGCACCTTTATAAACTATACCTTATAATAAATATAAAGCTATTTAAATATTTAAAAGGCATTATAAAATTAGCTTTAATATTTAGAAATTTAAAAGGCTTTGTTTTTTTAGCAAAACTTTCTACTTACTTATAGTTTTTAATAATAATAACTATATTAAATACCTTAAAACTACTAAATCTACTTAAAAATATATTATTATAATAGCTAAAGCTACTATAAGCTAAAAAGCTAAAAAGCTAACATAATAGCTTTTTAATACTAAAAAGCTAAATATATAATATTTATAAAAGCTATAAAAAAAGCTTAGTAGTTAAAAGCCTTTATAATAAAATCTAGCTATTAATTTTAAAGCTTATAATAATATATATAGCAATAATATAAAAGTTATAGCAACTATTAAAAACCTTAAACATTATTAACACATTAAATATATCCTTATAAAATTTAATTTACTAAAAATGCTTATAAAGCTTAATTAATAAATATATATTATATTCTTACTACTAAAATAATAGCTAATAAACTAACTAAAGCCTTAATACTTGTTAAATAAACTAATTTTTAGCAAATATTAAGCTTATTAGCTAGCACTTTAATTAAAAAGGCATATTAAAATATACTAACAATTATAAGTGCTTATAAAAAGGTATAGCTTTTAGCTATAGCTTTACTAAGCAACTAGCAGTTATTATAAGTAGCGTATATATTATACCTATATAAGCTACCTATAAGTAGCTTATAATAGCTATAGGTAATATATATATAAGGCTAAAAACCTTTAAAAACTCTTTAAAAACCTTTAGTAAAGTTAATACAAAGCTAGAAACCCTTTTTAGCCTATTAACACCACGCTAAGTATAAAAGGGACCTATTAAAGTAATTAGTTTAAAGTAACACCTTATAACTAACCTATTTTAAAAGTTATCTTTTATATAAAGTTTACCACCTTATAAAAAGGTTTACCGCTTTATAAAAAGGTTTTATATAGCTAAAGTTAACTTTATTATAATTTACTATAATTTACTATAAAGCTAAAGGTTTAAGTAGTTTAAGCGCTAAAATAGTTTATATATACAGCACTTTTACTATATTTAACAAATAAAATTCTAGTTAAGCAAGCAATACACTCTCACTTTCTCCCTTATATTACCTCACTTATAATAAATATTATCCACTATAAATTCCTTGCTTTTAACACTATTAGTAAGCTTATTTCCATTATAGCCTAGGTGCCCTTTAGATATTAGCATTTTATACTAGTATATAAAACCACCTTTAATAAATAATTTTAAAGGTTAAGTTTTAATTCTTTAAAATTATTAAAGTATAAATTTTATTACTTTTTAGTAATAAACCTGCTTTAATAGCTAACTACTTAAAATTATAAACATAAAGTAGCTTAATTATATAGTAATTTTTTGTAGTTTTTTTTAAGTATATAAGCTTTATAAATCGCTTATATTTTACTTTATTAAAAGGTTTAATTAAATTATTAACTAAATTATTTTAATTAAACATATATTAAATTAATATAATTTATAATTACTTTTTATTAATATAATAATATAATATATATATATTTTCTTTTATTTATTTATTGCTTAAGTTTTTAATTATATAAAAGTATTAATATTATTACCTAAAAAGTAATAAATCTTTTAGTATATAATTAAGTTTTATAAAAAGCTTTATATTTATATTAAATTATTTGCAGCTTTATTTATTATAATATATTTACTTTTAATTAAATGCTTTATAATAACACTTTATAATTTTAAATGCTATAATATTAAGTTGTTGCTTATAAAAATAATATATTTTGTTATTAATTTTTACTATTAAAATTAAACGTATATATAATGTTTATTATAATAAATAGTCTTAATTTTTATACACTTTATATAAATAATTAGGACAAGAAAAAGTTTAAAATATTAATAACTTTTAAGCTTTGCTTTTTATATTAAATAATTTAAATATACTGCTTTTAAAGGGTAAAAGCACTTGGAAACGCGGTTATATTAAACCTAAAAATATAGCGCAAGGTATAGCGGACTTAATAGTGTTAAATAATAGCGCAACAAAATTGGAGCAGTTTTTATATTATTTAATTGCGGGCTTTAATACTAAAAGGTTGCTTTAATAGCAAAATAATAGCAAAATAAGCAAAAAAGCAAAGCAAAAAAAAAATAAAATAAAAAATAAATGCGATTTTAGTAATTTTTATTGGTTAAAAGAATTTCAAATATAAAAGCACTAGTAAGGAAAATACTAAAGGCTTAGCAAAAACTTTTA
>CADCXB010000052.1:0-35255 GCA_902806585.1 Xylaria hypoxylon | reverse complement strand
CTATCAAAGGCCGCCAGATTGGGGACAGCTTCTATCATTGCCGACCATTACAATGGTGATAGACTCTCGATTCACCATGTCAACAAGCCAGCTATTTGCGCCATCGCCATGACGCTAAGGTTGGGGCCGGATTCTATCCGCAATCTAGCCCCTGCTGCCACTTGCTACCAGAGTGCAGCACTTTCTTGCTCTCTAGCAATGTCATGGTTTCTACCTATCGAAAAAGCGGTCAAGGCAGCGTACATTTCTCATTTATCCGTCTGTGACGACCTCGGCAGCTTCACTGAAGAAGACTATGACGTCCGAATGCGCATGGTTGCTATCTCAACCGGCGTAGCGCACCAATGCGGTGGAAAAGCCCTTAACGTTTTTGTGGATGGAACAGCCAAGCAAGCAGTTGGCACCGTGACTGGAGTTTTAGATCCAATTGAAGCTGCTCTGGCGTGGAGGACAATCAGTGGGTGCGGCACGATCTATAGCAAGTACAACTTCGGTGAGTGTAGCCTTGACGTCGGCTTGTTGCTCCAATCGTGATGATGGCTACACATGACCTACTTGACTGGAGATGCGATGTGGCCGCCGGCAACCACGAAAACTCCGTCTCGGCTGTCTATGGATTTGGAGTCGCATCGCCATTCCATGCCTTCTTAGAAACGATGCTGAAGGAGGTGCTCACGCACCCTAGGTCTGGTTTGTATGGTATCGCGGGGGTTTATACATGCATTTCACCATCGGGCGGTATGGTGCATGGGAATATCATGGCGAGCATAAACCAGGCTGTGATAAGTGCGTGAGTCTCTTATACAGAGCCACCAAAGCTGCCGGCCTTAAATGGGCACCGAAACCGCCTCCAAGGAGTTATGCTGAAGGTGATGAGGCCGAGAACTAGGAAGGCTCTGGTCAGATCACTTCACCGACGACGGGTCATTGGTGCAGGTCGTGCTGGGCTGGTTTCAATATCTGATCTCATCCGGTGAAATATGGCTTTTGACTTGTTGGAACAAGGAACTCAGCCAGTGGATGCTGATGCGGACTGGGCGTAAATAGAATACGACTATGTAGGTGGCTACATAGGGGTAATTTTCAAGAAGGGGATTTCGAATCTAAAAATATGATTTAATCCTTTATATAAGCTCACTTACTCAGGCTCCATTAATATTTCAGTAGCCAAACTGTTATATGTAAACATGCAGAATAAACTATATAACAAGGTCACATTTGGCAATTAGGCGAGACAGTCTAAGCCTGTCTGTTATTGTATTTGTTGTGAGCTGGCCCTATGCCAACTATTTTGTCACAAATGAAACGACCCGTATCAGTTTCTTTTCATGCTCATGACTACGGATGGAGCCTTCTCCTATATTCGAGAGACGCATCAAAGCCTGACATCGCTCTTAGTTTCTACTCACTGTCTTAGCCTCTTACATTCCACTCATTTTACTGTATTTTCTGTCAATCTGGCCCTCCTTGCCAATCGTGGCAAAACATAATGGCTCTGTAACTTTCGGGATCGGCAAGCCCTTAGAATGGATTGCGACGGCAGTTGCTCTCGGGGCGTCGGAAATAACTTTATACGATCAAGGCCCCCACCAGCGGCATTTGGAGCTTTGGCTGCATCATGTTTGAACTACTAACGATCATTCACTGTCGCAGGTGTTCTTTTTGGCCGCTAAGAAAGATATTATTAATGATAAGCATCTAATATTGCTTTCCGAGGTTATCTGTTCACTGTCAGAGGATATGCGAGCAAACTAGCCGAGGTGCAGTGCATAATCCGGCAACACCTCTCTGCCACACCTGGAGACTTCAACGAGCCTAAGTGTAGTGTCATGTGATAACATCACATCATTAGTTACTTGATGACATCATCAGTCACTTAGTTATATGACTTATAAACAAGAGTCACTTATTACTTTTTGCAAACATTAGCACTTTAGTCTTTTAAATAGCTTTATATACTTTATACTTTAAATAGGTCTTTATTATAAATTAAATTATTATATTATACTATATTAATTTTAAAGATATTATATATTTTAAACTATTTATATATTTTAAGCTATTATATAGTAGCTAGCGTTTCTTTTTTTAATATTTTTAATTTAAAAAACTTTAATTTTAACTTATATTATTAATAAGCTTTTATTATTTAAATATAATATTATACTATGTTAAATATATAATTTTTTTAAAACTTATATTTTTTTAATAAGATTATTACTAATATATTATTTTTAATTATAAAAATAAAAACACAGCGTTAATTTTTAAAAACTTTATTAAAAGACTTTTAAATAATTTTAAAAACTTTTAAAAATAAACTACTAATATAAAGTAAAGCAAAAAAAAAACGACTTAAAATTTTTAAAAACGCTTTATTTTATAAAATTATTAAAACTATTATAAAACTTTAATATTAAACTTTAATTTTTATCTTTTATTTAATTAATTTAATTATACGAACTAGAGGAAGGAGATTGGAAACATCAATAACTTCTCAGGCTTTGCTTTTTACATCAAATAATTTGGATACACTGCTTTCTAAGGGGTGAAAGCACCTGGAAACGCGGTCGTATTAGACCCGAAGACATGGCGCAGGGTGCAGCGGACAATGGTGCTGGACGGTGGCGCGAAAGGGTTGGAGCAGTCTCTGCACCACCCAATCGCGGGCCCCGGCACTGAAGGGTCGCTTCAACAGCGAAACGACAGCGAAGCAGGCAAGGAAGCGGAGCGAAGGGGATGAAATAGAGAAATGGATGCGATCTCTAGCAGTTCTTATTGGTCAAGAGAAATTCCCAGATGCAGAGGCACTGGTGAGGAACATGCTGGAGGCTCAGCGGAAGACCCTCGCGTTGGAACGCGAGAAGGAAGAGAAAGAAGCCCGAAACAACCCAGCTACCAAACGAGATATCGACGAACTACGCGCAGCAATACGCGAACTGAAGAAAGGCAGTGCACCTACTGCCAACCGGACCTGGGCGACCGTAGTATCGGCTACAGGCCGCCCAGCAATCGGCCCTCTGGCGCCCCGAATCGCGCGATACTCCCTGTCCGACACAACCGCGAAGTTTTAATACGAGCCGAACCCAACCCAGCCCTTGCAGCGCGTACGGCCGAAGAAACAGTAAAAGCAGTAAATACAGCAATTGGAACGGCAGAAGCAATTGCGGCGAAGAAACTGCCGAGCGGAAATATAGTGGTTACATTTAAAGAGGAAGCAATACAATATAAACAAGCCAACTTGTGGGTGGAACAAGCGTTTGGCAAAGGTGCAACAAAGACTGGAAGGGACTACACAGTAATCATGAAGGGCATCGATGCGAAAACACTCCGAAGCGCGCACGCAGACCCGGCGAATCTTCTCCGGGACATCTGCGAACAAAATAAAGCCAGCATAGGCAGGATACACCCGATCCTGCCAGCCAACCCAGAAGGCCGTCATGCCAGCTTGTTGATGCATTGCACCGACATAGAAACCGCGGAGGCTCTGTGCCGAAAGGGGGCCGTATGGAGGGCGATGATGCACAACTGCGAGCCGTTTTCAAAAGACGTAAAAGTCACGCAGTGCTTCAAGTGTTATAAGTTTGGACATGTGGGAAAGTTTTGCAGGAACAAGAGCAGGTGCCCCTTATGCAGCGGCGCGGCGCATGAAGGCGGAGAGAAGGAGTGTCCAACCCGAAAGGAATCCGAACCGGAGGCGATAAAGTGTATAAATTGTGAAGGAGGTCACCCGGCCTTTTCGAAGAAGTGCAAGGTTTTCCAGGGCCAAATAGCAGTAGCACAAGAGGCATACCAACACCGGCCGACACAGTTCTATATCCGAAGCGAACACAAACCAACAGACCGAAACCAGAGTGATTGGCAGGAGGTTCAACCTCGGAAGCGACCAGCACTCAGCCCGCTTGCAGAAAGACCAAGACCATACCAACCGGTAGCACCAAGAATGACCCAGTTGGCAACACCAAAGCTCGGCCGCCCTAGGGCGACAAGTGCAGCCCCGGTAGCCCCGGGAGCCAGGATACAAGCTTTCTTCCCCGGAGAAGCCGACACCGGACCGAATTCGAGGGGCCTCCCCTCTTCCGCCCCGGAAGCGCGACCGAACCCAGATAACAGGAAGAACACCTTTACTTCGAGCCAATGAGACTTGACGCCCTATCTTGGAACACCGCAGGATCGAGAACGTGTGCGGCAATAGCCCTCGGATCACCAGAGGAATATGACATAATAGCACTGCAAGAGCCGCCATTACAAGGGGAGGAGGGAGTGGAACCCCTCCGACCGTATTGTCCAGGTCAAGCCGATATAACGTAGTATATGCTGGTTCCGGACGTGCGGCACTGTATATCAACAAGCGAATCGCAGGCGATTCATGGGTGGAAGAGGCCGGCCACAACTGGGCGAAAGCGACTTTCTTCTCAGCAGACAAGGAAAAACTGGCTACTGTGTGGTCGGTGTATGCGGAGCCAGATTCGAGCAGAAACAGGGTGAGCCCAATGATCGAACTTAAAAGGAAAGCGAACCAAGGGCGGAACATAGTAGTAGGGGACATGAATATGCACTCGCCGCTGTGGGATAAAGAAGGAGAACTTCGGCACACTGCGAAGAAATCTTGAGCCTAGCAAGAGCTTGAAACTAACCCTCCGAACGCCGTACGGCAGCATTACAAGGAAAGGAAAGCGAAGGACTGCCGAAGGGTGGGAAAAAGACAGCACAATCGACCTGATATGGGCTGATGAAAGACTCCTGGTGGAAATACTCGAAGGCCCAGGATGGGCAGGATCCGATCACACCCCAAAGCTTCCGAATCCACGACGAAAAGACCCGATACCAGGCCTCCAGCCACCCAGGGGCTGGAGCTGGAAGATGTTGGATAAAGCGCTAGTGGCGGTCGAGGCGTCTAGGTTGCAGGTACCGGAGGGTTTCGACACAACGACAGACATGGATGAATACGTCGAGTATTTAATAACGGAACTGACCAGGATAGCGGACGTAGCGGCCCCGAAAAGGAAGGCCACAGCAGGAAAAGCAGCCCCGTGGTGGTCACAAAAGGTCCAAAAGCTATAGGAAAAGCCAAAGAGGAGGAAAGAAAGTGCCACAGAACAACGTCCCAGTACCAAAGGAGAAAGGCGACTGAAGCAAGAGCGGAACAAAGGCGAATCATCCGCGAAGAACAGCGGAGACAGTGGCGACAAGGTGTAGCGGAAGCCTCAAAGACAATTCAAAACTTTGGACCTTGGAAGGTGGGCGCGCCTTAAGAGCTGGGCCCCCGGCGAAAAGGAGTCTTCAGACCTTGAAAGGAGAGGGGTGGGCAACCACCCATACAGAAAAGGCAGAAGTGCTGGCGGCTAGGTTCTTTCCTACCCCGGAGATCGACCTATCGGACCTAGAAGGGCGAAGGGAGCCCGCGGAACACCCGTTTAAGATGCGAAGAAAGGTTGAAACAAAGGAGATTGAAGAAATCTTAGAGGAAGCCAAACCTTGAAAGCGCCAGGAGACGACCTTCTACCAACGGGATTTCTGAAGGCATGCGGGCAGAAAGTTGCAGAAGCAATAGCAGTATTGGCCCAACAGAGTTTTATGCACGAATACTACCCGAAACGGCTCCGAAACGCGGTCGTAGCAGTCTTAGCAAAACCGGGAAAACCCCAGAGGAGCTTAGGAAGCCCGGCGGCTACAGGCCGATCTCGCTACTCAGCGCAATGGGCAAAATAATCGAAAAAGTAGTAAGCACACGTATCTCAGCCGCAGCGGAAAGGTTTATGCTACTACCAGAAGGGCAAATGGGAAACAGACCACAGAGATCTACGGAACTGGCAATCAGGGCCGTAACAGAGGCGATTCACGGCAGCTGGAAGCACGATTTAACGTTGACACTACTACAGCTGGATATCTCAGGGGCTTTTGACGCAGTGAACTACGTGAGGCTGCTAGAGGTGCTACGGAAGAAAGGCTTCCCCCAATGGATTCAGAACTGGCTCCAGAGCTACCTTACAGAACGGACAGCAACATTGTTATTTGACGGCGAAAGCGCGGCGAAAAAGGTCCTAACCACAGGCGTACCACAAGGATCCCCACTGTCACCAGTATTATTCTTGCTATATATAGCTACCTTGTATGAAGAATTAACGGAAAGAGGGCTAGTTATAATAGGGTTTGCAGACGACACAAACCTTATGGTAGCAGGGCCAAGTGCAGAAGGGAACTGCGAGCGTTTGGCGCAGGTGTATACAAAGTGCGAAAGCTGGGCAGTACGATATGGAATGAACTTTAACCCAGCAAAAAGCGAACTGACGCACTTTACAAGACGGCACAAGGCCGATTCTGCCCCGATCCAGCTGGGAAACATACGAATCGAACCGAAGGAGAGTGTACGCTTCCTAGGGGTATGGCTGGACCGCAAACTGAGGTGGCGTCGCCACCTAAAAGAACTCCGACGGAAACTCGAACGCCAGAATTTTGCTTTGACGAGATTAGCTGCTACCACATGGGGTGCAGCGCACCCAGGGCAAAGAGATCTACACGAAGGTGATTCGAGCGCAATCGCATACGGTTCGTCCGCGTGGCACAGGCCTAGCAGAGGCCAAGCAAAGGGATAGCGAAGGACCTGACTAAAGAACAGTCGAAGTGCCTTAGGGTAGTTGGAGGAGCGTACAAAGCAACCCCGATTTACCTTTTAGAGTCAGAACTAGGCTGCCCCCTCTTTACACCTACCTAAATGCCAGGTTGTGCGATTTCGAAGGCAGGTTAGCGATTTCGGGCAAAGAAAGGACTATTCAGGAGGAGGTCAGACATTTGGTTTCAGAAGGGAACACGATCAGGAACAGAGGCGAAAGGCGGGTGAGGCGAAGGCGGGTAGGGTTACCACCGAGGGAAACCCAGCAAAACACACGACAGACGGTCGAAAGTGGCGTAGAGAAAAGGAGTGGGTGGAAGAATGGCGAGGCCGAGATACGACGGAAGAGGCTTTAGAAAGACACTGGCTTGAAGGGTGGAACGAAGCCGACAACAGAGCGAAAGGGCCGGGGCCTGGCGGCATCGGCCCCGGCAACAGGGAGACCACCAGAAAGGACTGAAGAGACCTGCCCAACGGACATAGCGGACTTTACTACGGACTCCGAAAATACGAAGCCTCGGCTCTGCTACAAATCCGTACAGAGACGTTAGGGCTAAAAGCCTTCCTTTTCCAGAAAGGGGTGCCAAATGTAGCCACGCCCTTCTGCGACTGCGCAGAAGGCAGGAAACGGCGCTACATAGATTCCTACGTTGCCCGGAATTCGAAAGAGAAAGGACCGACCTGGCTACTCAGCTTCGCGGCCCTTTCGCCACTGGCCCAGACTATAATCGGACTATAAGCAGCCCGGAGGTAGCTCACAAGGCGGTGCGCTGGTTTCTAGCCCGAGGCCTACTACCCATGTATAAGGTGGCCCAAACACTAGCAAAAGGCGAGAAGGTGCAACGGAAGCGAAGAGAGTGGGTTCCAGGGACGATACAGTGGCGAACCATGGCCGATGGCATGCTAGTAGCAACTAGCAGAACAGAAGGACGCAGGGCCTAAAAGGCCGCACCCTCTTTTACTTTTCCTTTCTTTCTTTCTTTCTTTTCCTTTATTTTCTCTTGACCAGAGAACTGCTAGGGCGCGGTGAGGCCCCTAGTTAGAGATCCGCAGCGGAACCGTAGACGCCTCGGGGGCGTTCCGACCAGGAAGCAAAGGGTTTTCGCCCGGGTTCCCCGGTTTTACCTTTGATTGTTAAAAGCAGGCGTACCGGATGCTTAATGTATTTAAATCAGGGTTTAAATAGTATTATATAGGCATAACGGAATATAACTAATAATAATAATAATTTAATTATACTTTTGTTTAATACCTTAATATTAAATTTATTAATATTAAATTTATTAAAACTATTAGTTTTATTTACTTTAAAGCTTTTAGTACTTTTAAACTAGTATATTATTAGCTTTTTTTTTAATACTTAATAATTAATAATTAATTTTATTATTAATAAAAAACTAACTAAATTTATATCGCAAAAAAATACGCTTAATTAAATTAACTTTAAAACTATAAATATTTTAGTAATAACTTTTATAGTTGCTTTTAATTTAAAAGATATAAAGTATTATTTTTTTTAAAAAATTTACGCACTTATTATTTTATATAATTAGCACCTTAATTATAATAATTATATTATTTTAACTTATAATAATTAAATTACTTTAACTTAATTTATTTTTATTATTTGCTTAAAAAAAAAAGATTTTTTTTATTAATATTTTAGTAGTAGTAATTTTTTTTTATACTTTAATAAATATAGCAAAAATTTTTAAAAATATTTTAAAACTTTATTACCTTTTACTTATTTAAAAGTTTTAATATTATTATAATAAAATTTTCTTTATATTAATTAGTTATTTTATTTACTTTTGTTTTAAAAATATTAAAAACATAAGCTATTTTTATTACTTATTTTTAGCCTTTATATTATAAAACTATTTAATTTACTTTTATTTAATTATTTTAGTACTTTTTTAATATTAGTTACTTTTTTACTTTTTTTTTTTTTTAACTATTTTAATATAAACAAAAAAACAAATTAAATATAGCTAAGCTTTTAATTTAAAAAAAGTAAAGCTAATTTAATAGAAATATTTTAAAACAACGTTTATAATTAAATATTGCAGCTAATTTAACCTTTTAAGTATTAAAACAAAATCCTTATTTTATTATACTTTATACTTACTTTAATTATATAAAAATATAGCTTTTATTTTTAAAGTAATAAATATTATATTTTTAATAAATATTTTAAGTTTATATTTTATATATTAAATAAAATAACTTACTAAGCTAAATAAATATTAGTATAACTTTTAATTATTAGATTAAAAATATTGTTTTTAAGTAGTTATTAAGCTAAAACAAATTGCTAAGTTAAAAAAGCATTTAAAAGCTTTTAAATTGTTTTTAATTAGCTTTATTTATTAATTTCTAGCTTGCTTAATATATTTATATTATTTTGCTTAATTTTTATAAAAATTTTTAAAAAAACGCTATTTTAATAATTTATTTAAAATAATTAAACGTAATATATTAGCTTAATTAAAATAAAATACTATAATATAACTAATTAATTATAATTTATTTGCGGCATTATTATATTATAAAAATTATATAAATATTAAACAAGATTATAATAATTATTTTTTTTATAACTTTTATTTTATTTAAGGATTTTAAAAATATAAAAATAAATAGCGTTATAATACTATAAAGCGCAATTTAATTATTAAAATTAAATATAAGCTTTTTATATATTATAATATAAAGCTAGTTTTTTATATATTTAAGCTAAACTATTTAGCTTTTATTATAATATAATTAATATTATAAATAACTTTATTATTAATATTTTATTAGATTTTAAGTTTTTTAAAGCAAAGTAATTTATAGCTTTTTTAAATACCAAAAAAAAATTGCTTTTTAATAATTTTACCTTTTTTAAAAAAAAAATAAAAAAAAGATTTAATAAAAATTATAATATTATAATATAAAAAAGAAATAAAATTATATATTTTTTTAAAAATAAAGATACCTTTTTTGCTAACAACTACTTAAATAAAAAAACTAAATAATATAATAAAGTAAAATTTTTTATTAAGAACTAATAAGCGTTATAAGTATATAATAGCTTAAATAAATAACTTAAAACTTAAATTATTATAAAATAAACTTAAATAAATATTATAATAAACTTTTGCAACTAAATTATAGAAAATTATAAAGCTATATATTAAAAGTTTAAATAATATAAAGTTTAAATATTTACTTAAAAAAGCTTATTAAAAGAACTTTAAGCAAATTTAAAAGGTAAAAACCTTATTTTTTTTAATAGTAAAACTAAAACTAATATTATTATTATTATTATTAGTTATATTCCGTTATGCTTATATAATACTATTTAAACCTTAATTTAAATATATTAAATATTTAGTACGCTTGCCTTTTAATAATTAAAAGTAAAACTAAAAACTTAAGCAAAACCTTTTGCTTTTTAATTAAAACACTTTTAAAGCATTTATAGTTTCGCTTTAGATTTTTAACTAAAGGCCTTACTACGCTTTAGCAGTTTTTAGTTAAAAAAAAAAAAAAAAAAAAAAAAAAAATAAAAATAGTGCAGCTTTTTAAGCCTTACGTCTTTTGTTTTACTAATTGCTACTAGTATGCTATTAGCTATAGTTTGCTATTATATTGTCTTTAAACCTACTTTTTTGCTTTTATTGTACTTTTTTACTTTTTACTAATATTTAAGCTACTTTATATATAAGTAGTAAGCTTTAAGCTAAAAATTAGCACACTATTTTATAAGCTACTTTTAAGCTGCTTATAATTTAATTATAATTTAAATTAGTAATAAAAAGCTATAAAGCTAAGTAGTAAGTTTTTTTTTTTAAATTTTAAACAATATAAAAATTTATATAGCTATTTTTTGCTTTTTATATAGTTATAAAAAAGTATAGCTATATTTAGCACTTTTTTCTAAAAAAAAAAAGCTTTTAACTTTAATGTTTTTATATAAATTTATAGCAAAGCTAAAGCTTTATATTTTTAAAGTTTATAATAAAAGTTTGCTATATTTATTAAGCAGGTTTTTTTAGTTTTTTTTAATAGTTTTTTTATTGCTAAAGCTAATACTATTAAGCTTTAGCTTTTTTTACTTTATTATTAGCTTTATTTTATTTTTAAACTAATATTTTTTAAAGCTTTTTATTATATTTTAGCTTTGCTATTTTTTACTTACTTTTTTTTTTTATGCTACTTTTAACTATTTGTTATATATTTTGCTAGGTTTTTTAGTAATAACTTTATTTACTTTTATTTTATTTGCTTTTTACTTTTATTTTTAATTTTATTTTTTTAAAACTAAATATTTAATTTTTTTAAATAGTTTTTTTTGCTTAAAATTGCTAACTTACCTTTAAAATCGCATAATTTAATATTTAAATAAATATAAAAAAAACAGCTTAATTTTAACTTTAAAAATAAATTAAAATTGCTTTATATACTTTTTAACTACTTTAAAGCACTTTAATTATTTTTTAGTTAAATTTTTATTATTTTTTGCTTAGCTTTTGCTAAGCTTATATTATACAAATAAACTATATATAATTATGCTTTAAATTATTTTTATATAAATCTTTTTGCTTTAAGTATGTTATACCTTTATATAATAGTAGCTAATTTTATTAAAGCAAAATTTTAGCGTTTAAGTTTTTATTAAAGTTTTTAAGTAATAATACTACTTTCGTTTATAATTTAGCTATACCTTTAAAAAGCATATACTTTTTTAGTTTAATTTATATATTTTTAGCTAAATTAAAGTAAAATTAGCTTTATACTATTTTATAAAGTATATTAATTTATTTTTATTAAATTAAAGTTTATTTTATATTATAATATTTAGCTTTTATATTTTATATATATTTATATTAAATGCTTGCAGTTTTTTTATACTTAATTTTATTACTATAAAGTTTATATTGTTTATAAACTTTATTATAATTAGCTTTTTTTATTAATTTTTATATAAAGTAGTTATATATAATAAAAATAATACTAGTAATAATAAAGATTTTTATAATATACTTATAGTTAAAACTTTTTTGCTATATTTTGCTATTAAATAATAATATTGCTATTTATTTTATAAAGTAGTTTTAAAGTTAGTTTTAAATCTATTAAAAAAGCTTTTTTATAGCACCTTTAGTAGCTTTATATAGTTTATTATATTAAAAGCTTTTAAAATATTTAGCTATAGTAATATTAATATTAAATTATGCTTTTAGCTGCTATAAATTGCTTTTATTATAGCTTTAATTACTAATTTTATAAATTTTATAATTTGTTTTTATTTACTTTTTAATAATAATATAAACTTTTTTGCTATAATTAAAATATATATACTTATTATTTTTTAATTATTTTATTTATTATACTAAGTAGTAAAATTAGCTTATAGCTACTAAGCTTTTTAAGCTTTTTAAAATTTTCTTTAGTTTTGCTAAAATTGCTACAATTATATTTTAAAGCTATTTTAAGTAATATTTATATATAAAACTTTATTAAGTTAATACTACTATTATTTTGTAACTTTTGCTTATATACTTTTAAAAATCTTATTAGTAAAAGTTATTTTAGCGCTTTTAAAGTTTAGCTTCTTTTAAAATTTTTAATTTTTTTGTTTTAACTTTTTTATATTTTAAACAAGTATTTTATAAGCTCTTTTTACTTTTTAAGTTTAATAAATTAATTTTAAAGTAAAAAAAACTTAGCTGCTAATATTTTTGCTTTTTTATATAAGTAATTACTTACTTTTTTTTTTTAAAGTTTAAAAACTTTTTTATTAAAAAGCTTAGCTTTTAAAGCGCGCCTATTTTTTAAAGTTTAAAGTTTTAAATTATTTTTAAAGCTTTTATTATACTTTATTACTATTATTTCTATTATTTTTTATAAATAATTTGCTTTTATTTTGCTTTTACTTTAGTTGCTTTTTTTTTTAGTACTAAAACATTATTTTATAGCACCTTTTTTCTTTTTTAGCTTTTTTATAGCTTTTAAACCTTTTATAACTATTATAAAGCTATTTTTTTATTATAGCTTTTTTTTTAAAGCTATTATATTTATTATTTTAATTAGTTTTTTTATTAAATACTTAATATATTTATTTATATTTACTGTTATATTAAAACTTTTAATATTTATAATTTAAATATTTTAATTGCTATTAATACTTTATTTAATATTTTTAGCTTTAGCTTTTAAATAGCTAAAGGCTTAATATTAAGTTTTTTATTATAAATTTAAAAGCTTTAAAAATATAATTAAATTTTATTTATTTTAAGCCTTTAAATATTTTTACTAAAAGTTTTTATTAGCTTATATTAAGTTAATTATATTGTTTTTTTTTACCTTTTAGCAATTTTTTTTTTTTTTTTATAATATTACTATATAGCGTTTAAAGTATTAGTTTTATATTTTTATTAAGCTTAAGATTTTTTATAGTATACTAAAGTTTTTTTTTTTATTTTATAGTAATAAATATATATTTATGTTTTTATTATTATATTTTACTTTTAGTTTGCTTTTTTTGCTTAATTATTAAGCTTACTTTATTTTTACTTAAATTTAGCTTTATATATATTAATTATATAATAGCTAGTTTTTTTATTTACTAAAAAAGTTGTTTTTGCTTAGTTATAGCTAGCTTTTTTTACTTATAAACTACTTATAATTTACTTATTAATATATAGTGCTATATATTTAAAACTAGCATATATTATATTATATTAGTTTAACTTAAAATAATATAGTTAAAAAAGTTTTACTTTTTTTTTCTTTTATAATAGCAACTTTTATAATCTTATTATATTATATTTTTCTAGTAATTTAAAAGCTATTACTATATATGTTTTTAATCTTATAGTATTTTAAAATAAAGCATTAAGTTTTATTAGCTTAAAATAAAAATATTTTTTTTATTATTTAAGTTTAGTTGCACTTTTAAAGCAAAAAAAAAAAAAGGCCTCTTTAAATTTAGTTTAAGTATATTAGCTTCTTTAAAAAAAAAAGCTTATATTTTAGCTTTTAAAGCTATTAAAGCTATATTTATTACTTTAAAGCAGCTAAGCTTTAATATTACTAACTAAGTTATTTTTAGTACTATTAGTTGGTATAATCTTAGTTTTTTTACAAGCAAACTAAATACTAATTGCTTTTAAAGTTAAATTTTTTGCTAATTATTTTAATTTTAATTTATTAGTTTATATTTACTTTAAATATAAAACTATATTAACTAATATTAATATACTTTTTATATTATTATTATTTAACTTTAAAAAACCTTATACTTTTTTAAAAAAGCTAAGTAACCTTTTTTATAATTTATATACTTTATTACTTTTAATTTAAATTCTTTTTAAATTAAACACTTTTTTTTTTTGCTTTTATATGCTATACCGCTATATAAAAAGTACTTACTTTTATTTTTATAAAACTTTTTTATATGTTTAAACTTATAACACTTAAAATATTATATAATTTTTATATTTTTTAAAAACAGCTTATAATTATATATTATTGCTTTTTATATAGCTTTTTTTTAATATAAAGTCTTTATAGTTTTTATATTAATATAATATATTAATAAGCTAATATAATAGCTTTTTAAGTTAGTTAATAAAATTAAGTATATTTTATTTATGCTAGCTTTATTTTATTTATAAATATCTTAAAAAAAATTTGCTAAGTTTATATATACGCTTTAAAATATTTTTATATTAATACTTTTTATAATTATTATATAATTTTTTTTAGTTTTTGTTACACTTTTATTAAACGCTTATTTTACTTATAAGTTAGCTTATTTATATTATATTACTTTTTTTTTAAATATAACTACTATATTTCTGCTTAGTAGTTTTTTTGCCGCAATTACTTTTACTATTTTAATTACTATATTTATTACTTTTATTATTTTTTAGCTATATACGCTATAAAAGCTAGGTTAAGTTTAATTTATATTAAAACTTTATAGTTATATTAAATAAAAATATTACACGATTTAAAAGCATTAAAAGCTAATTATTAAGCAGCTTATAACTAATATTATAGTTGCTTAAGTTTAATTAATAATAAGTATATTGCTTTTTTTAGTTTGTGTATTATTGCGCGTAGTTTATTAATATTTTATTTAATAGCTAGGTTATTTTAAGCTTTTTTTTTTTTTACGTTTTAATATAAAAGTTTTTGCTAAACCTTTAGTATATTTTTTATTAATGCTTTTATATCTAAAATTTCTTTTAACTAATAAAACTACTAAAAATTATATTTATTTCTTTATTTTATCTTCTTTTTACTTTATTTTTTGCTTACTTTGCTATTATTTTGCTGTTAAAGCAACCTTTTAATATTAAAGCCTATAATTAAGTAGTATAAAGATTACTTTAACCTTTTTGCGCCACTATCTAGCACCATTAGGTTTATTGCACCTTGCGCTATATTTTCAGGTTTAATATAACCGCGTTTCTAAGTACTTTTACCTTTTAAAAAGTAGTATATCCAAATTATTTAATATAAAAAGCAAAGCTGAAGAAGTTATTAATATTTCAAAAAATCTAATTCCTTTTTTTCAAAAAAAAAACTAATATTAAAAATAACTTTAAAAAGCTACTTTAATTAGTTTAATAATTATACTATTTTAGTTTTTTTAGTTTTTAATAAAAGTAATAAAACTTATATTTAAAACTACTAATAATAATATAAAAAATAACGCTAATAATTAAGTTAAACTAAATAATTATAATAATTAAAATTTTAGCAATAACTTTAGTAACTATTAAAATAATAGCAATAAATAAAATTTTAATAATTGTAATAATAATAATAACTTTATTAAAAATAATAATTAAAGATATAAAAACTTTAATAATAGTGCTATTTTTAATTAAATAAAAAATAACTAAATTAATACTTAAAAGCTTTATATTATAATAGTTTTTTTTATAAATAGTTAACTTTATATTTAAAATAATAATACTTATAAAGTATTTTAATTTTTAAAAATAAATAATAAAAGCTTTAATATTTTAAAATAAATAAAATTTTTTTAACTACTTTTTAAGTATTTTATATTTTTTTTAGCTTTTTTTATACTTAAAGAGACTAGATTAAGTAGCGATTTTGCTGCCAACTTAAAAAACGTTTAAAGTAAACGCTTAAAAAAAGTGTTTTACTAACTTAAAAATAAAGTTAATTAGTTTTTTATTTACTTATTGTTGTTAATATTACTAATGCTATTAATTTAATATATATTAATAAAAAATATATTGCTATTTTATTATATACTTTTATTATTAATAAATATATTAGCTTATAAATATTAAACTTAATCTTTTTAAAAAATAATATTTTTAACCTTTTAATTATAAATCTTTATTATTATAATGATTTTAATAATTTATTTAATTTTTTATTATAGTATTAAAGATTTATTAGATTTTTTAACTTAAAAACAAAGAAATCTTAGCACTACTATTTTTATAAATAAAGTATTAAAGTGCTTTAAAATTTAAAGAGCTAATACTTTTAGCTATGCTAAAAAATAGAGTTTTATATTTTATTAATAAAAAAACACACTTAAACTAATATAGCGTATTTTTAAGTGTTTAATTACACCGATTTATTAAAAGGTTTTATTAAAGTATATATAAACACTTGTTTTTTATAAATATTATATTATATTAATTTTATATAAAATATTATCTTAAGATTTTTATTAATAAATTAATTAAACTAATATATATTAGTAATATAAGCAAAAAAAAGCTATAATTACTTATATTATAAAAGTTTTAATTATTATATTAAATATAAATAAAAAGCTATAAAAAAAGATATATAAGTTTACTTTGTTAATAACTTATAATTAAGTTATATTATTAGCTTAAAATTTCTTAAAACTTATTAACTTTATATTAAGTAAAAAAGTAAATAAAAACAATTAGCTTTTATTTAATAAAATAAAAGAGCTTTTAAACAACAAGCCTTTTACTAATAAACTTAAGCTTTATAAACAAAAATATATTTTATTTTTGCTATAAATAATTATAAAATAAAACTAGGTTATAATATATTAATAATAATATAACACTTATACTTTTTACTTAAATTAAATAATTACTTTATTTTACCTTATTTTATTATTAGTTTTTATATAAGTATATATAAATTTATTTTAATATTATTTTAATAAATAAAATAAAGCTTTTTATTTTTAATTTAAATACCAAACTAATTTTAAAAAAAGATTAATTAAGCACTATTAAACCTTATAAAATTAATACTAACTATAAAATATAGCTTACTTATAAAGCTAATAAAATACTTTATATAATTAGCTTTATAAAATAATTAAAGTATATAAAAATAAAAAAATAAAAAAGATAAAAAATATAGCAATAAATACCTTTTATAGTATTAAATTTTAATTTTAAAAGCAACTTTAAATAAATTAATATATTAAAAGTTAATGTCTTTAAAGATTAGCTGCTAAAATTATTAATAAATTAAAAAATGTTTTTAATAAATTAAGTAAATTATTTTATAATAAACTTAAATAATTTAATAATAGTATTAAAATAGCTATTAAGTTTAAAGATAACGCTAATTTAAAGGGACTTAATTAATACCTTTATTAATACTTTTATAAACATAAAAAAGCTATAAATTTAATTTTAAATTTTTTATATAATTATAAAGTCGTTAAAAGTATTTTTTTTAAACAATTAATCTTAATTATATTTTTTACTTTTATTATTTAAAATAAGTAAAAGCTATATGTTATAGTAAATCTTTATAAGGTTAATATAAAAATAATTAGTAATATATATCCCCTTTTAAAATAAAATAATATACTTAAAGCATTATATAATTTAATTATATTTATAGTTATAAATATTTTCAAAAGATTTTTTAATAGCTTATCTTTATTAGTAATAAATAAAAATAGCCTTTAGTATATTATATTATAAATACAAATAATTTATAGTAGCAATTATAAAACTTAAAATATTTTTAAGTTTTTTTAGCATAAAATAAAAATATTTTTATACTTTATTTTTAGTAATTTATTTTTATATATATTAATAATATTATTATTTACTTTTATAATATTAAAAACTATTTTAAGTAACTTAATAGCGTATTTATAATATTTAAAGCTTTTAATTATATTTTGTTTTTTTTAAATGCTATTTTTATTAATATAAATTAAAAGTATTAAAAGTATATATTTTATATTTTAGTTTAAGCATTATAAAAAGAAAACGGTAGTAATATATAAATTAAAAATACTAAAACTTTATATAAACTTAAATAAAGTTTAAGCTTTATAAGATTTTAGTAAAACTAAATATATTACTTTATAAATATTTTAGCTTTTTTAATAATATAAAAATATTAGGATTTTATAATTATTAAGTAAAAGCTAACTTTATTAAATACTAATATATTTAAAATATATATTATTTTATACTTTTAAACTATTTAGTTTAAATATAATTAGTAAAATTATACTTAAAGTTTAAAAAAATATTAAGAATTTACTAAATATATTTTTATTTTATAAAATAAGCTAAAAAACATAAAAATATTAAAAACTAAATTATATAAAATAATTAACTTGGTATACTTTAATTATATAAAATTGTTTATATTTTGCGTTAATTTTAGCTGTTTATATGGTGTTAATATTATATTATATTAAATTTAACCTAATAAAAGCTTTGCTTTATTTTATTTTTATTTAAAATATTTAAGCTAGCTAAGATAAAATTTAGCATTTATGAAATTAAGACTTTTAAATTAGTTTAAACGCTTAAAAATTAATATATATTTTTAATTATAATAACGTTTAAGTTTATACTAATTATAATATAATAATTTAATTTTTATAAATGTTAATAATAAACTTAAAGTTTTTAATTGTTTATATAAATAGCAAATGTTTTTTTTAATTTATATATAAACTTAAAATTATATATATTTTTAAAAGCTTTTTAGTAAATATTAATATATTATTTAAATTGCTAAAGCGTAAGCTTAATAAACCTACTAATATATACTTTATAGTATAAGCCTTTATAGTTATACGTGCATAAACTAAACAATATAACTTAAAAATAAGTTTAACTTTTAAAGACTTTTACTATAATTAACCTTTAACCTTTAAAACGCTACTATTTCTTAACAACAATTAAAACTACTATTTAATAATAACAAGTTACTTTTATAAGCAAAAATACGCTTAAAAGATCTAAATAAAGTTATAACTATTTTTTATATATATTTAATATATTATGTAATATTTTTATAATAATATATAAAAAATAAATTATTTAAAGTAATATATAAATGCTTATAAAATCAATTAAAAAAAATTAATAAAATAACAAACTTTTAATATTAATATTTTATTTATTTTATATTAACTTAATTATTAAGCTTATATACTTTATAAACCTTTTAAGAGATTAATTTACTGTTTTATTTTATAAAAACCAGTAGTTTTATATATAGCATATAATAATTAAGCTTATACTAATATTTAATAAATATATTAATATTTTTAGTTTTTATATTTTTTAAAATATAAAGGCTTATATTATTAATTATATATTATATTTATATTTTTAATATATTATAACTAAAAAAATACTTAAAAACTATATAGTAATTTAATTTTTATTAATATGCTTATTATTTTAATTTTGGTTTTATATTTTGATTTTATTGTTAGCTTTTTAGTTTTTAAAACAAAAATAATATAATGCTTTTTATTATTAACAAAATATTTAAAGCAATTAAAACAATTATTAAGGCTATAACTTATAATATAGAAAATTAGGCTAAACTTTATATATAACATATATACGTAAATTAGGGCTTGCTTAATGCCTTTATATTAAATATAAATAATAAGTTCATTAGTGTTTTTAGATAATATTATATAAAGCTACCAATATAAATATAAAGGTTATTATAGCTTATTACTATTTAGTAAACGGATAAATAAAGTATATAATATAAATATATATAAATAGTATAGTATTTTTATTTAGAGCTAAACTTAATTTTAATAACTAAAAGTTATATATATTTTATATTATTTATTGTTTTAATATATTAATATTTGCTATAATATTATAGTTTTTTATAAGATATTATATAAATAAAAACTAAAAACCTTTTGCTAATAGATTATTTTTTAGTAAAAGTTTTAAACTTATATAATAAACACTTAAATAAAAAGTAGTAAATACTATAAAACTTACTTAAATTAAAATAAAGTTATATTATAATAATTAATATAAAAATCTTTTAGTTTTAACAACAAATAATATAATATACGTTAAATTAAATAAACTTAAAGAA
Source organism: Xylaria hypoxylon (assembly GCA_902806585.1). Classification (NCBI taxonomy): domain Eukaryota; kingdom Fungi; phylum Ascomycota; class Sordariomycetes; order Xylariales; family Xylariaceae; genus Xylaria; species Xylaria hypoxylon. Next base: position 15,268 of record CADCXB010000052.1, on the reverse strand, counting down.
ATAGGCTACTACTTTAATTACTAAATAAAATTTAGTTTTTAAAAGTTAAATTGTTTTTATTAAAAAGTTATTAATATTTAAAAATATAAGCTAAAACTTTTATATTAGCTTAAATAAAATAAAGATATCGCTATTAAAAACCTAGTTTTAATTGTTTTAAATAAATTTAACTAATTTTAACTAAAGCTTAGCAGTATAATAAAAAATAATATTAAAAAGTTTATTATTAAAATTATAAAAGATTATGCTTAAATAAAAGGCTAAACAACTAATTTGTTTAATTATATTATAAAGTAAAATAAATAAATTATAAAAAAAACATAAAAACTAGCTTTTATTTTACAAATTAATATTTTAAGTTATTTAAAAATATTATACCTATATTAAAACTATAACGTTTTATATAAATATATGTTTAATATTTACATTTATTTTACTTAATATAATTTTTAATATAAATATAAATAAATATATAAATATATAAAACTTTATTTAAAAGTGCTATAGCTACTACTTTATATACTTTTTTAATATATAATATTAAACAAATATAACTTATAACTTTATTATACTTTTATAAAACTTAAAAGCTTAACTTTTATTTAATTTTATAATTAAATTAATTAAATTCTTATATTTTATATACTTTTAATTTTTGCTAACTATAAAAATAAAACACCTTTTAGTTTACTTTTTTTTAATTAACTTATAACTTGCTAACTAATTACTTACTTATTTATTATATTTTTATAAAATTTAAAAACTTAGTTTTTATTTAATTTTATAATTAAATTAATTAAATTTTTATATTTTATATATTTTAATTTTTTTTCTTTTAATTGCTATTGTTACAAAGTTTTATAAGCTAATTAATTCTGCTTTTTAAGCAAAAGCAACTTGGTTAGTTACTTAGTGCCGCTGGTTTAAACGTAAGGCCTAGTGTTTACTAAAAAATACTTACTTAATTTTCTTATAATAACTAAATTTTAAATACTACGTGCAAAAGTTAGGTGCTTTTTCTATATAACTAACAACTACTTTTAAGTACTTAAGTATATATAAGTAATAACGCTCTTTTACATAACTCTTTTTTATATTATAGTTAACTAAATTAATTAGTATAATAATTATTTAAAAGCTTTAAAAACTTTTATATAATATAAATAAATTAAATATAGCAAATTATTTAAACTTTTAATTAGTATTTATATTTATTATAACTATAATAAGGTTGCCTTTTATAATTATAATAAAGTTTTTAATAGTAAATATTTTATAAAATTAATAAAATAATATTAAATTAATAAATTTTTACTTAAAACCTTTTAACAATATTATTAACTAAGTAGATAAACCTTTTAAATACCTTTTTAAACCTTTTTAAAGTAAAAGTAATAAAAAAATCAGTAAACTATTTAAGTTTTTAATTAAACTTATTAAAAGTTTACTAAAAACACTGCTAATATATTTTTTTAGTAAATTATAGCGCTACTTTTTTACGTTTTTAGTAAATATAATATTGTTTATTTAAAAACTTTTAATTAATAAGTTGATTTAATGTAATTAATAAATTTAAAACCTTTTAGCATATATTATAAGATTTTTAGCTATATAATATAAGTAATATAATATATTTTTAATAGCTTTTATTAATTTAACACCTATATTAAATTTATAAAAGATGTTTTTTATAATAACAGCTAATAAACTACTAAAACTATATAATAAAGGTATTATTTAGCTAAAACTCTATTATTTTACTATAAAATATAGCACTTTTATACTAAAAATATGCTATATATATTAAAATTTAATATTAATATTATTTTAAAACATTATATTACTAATTAAAAGGTCCTTTAAAAACTTAAGCTAGTTAATAATAAAAGTAACATTTTAGTAATGCTAAAGTTTATAAATTTAAGCTTTTATTTTATTTTAAAAAGTAACTTTTAATATTTATTATAATATTTACTTATTACTTATAATAATATAATATAAAGCAATTACTTAAAAAGTAATTTATTTTTAAATTATAAATATTATAAGGTATTATAACGCTTAAAACTTTTAATATAGCAAATAGTTTATTTTTATAATTAAAAAACAATAAATTTAAAAATCTTTAATATAATTAAAAGCAACTTTTATAAAATAATAACTTAAAAGTAATATATTTTAAAAGCACTTAAACTTTTAAGCTTTTAAAATTAATTATATTTTAGCATTATAAGCTAAAGTATATAAGGCTTTTATTATTAAAAAAACCGCTAAAATTATTATAAAGCTTTTAAGCTTTAATTATATTAATAAAAGGACTTTTTACAAAAGGTACGCTATAAATAAAGCTATTAAATATTTAACTTTTATTAAAGTTAGCAATTTATTTATTGCTTTAAATATTATAATAAGTAATTTATTTATTATAAAGCTTATATTATATTTTTAAACCTTTTATATTTTAATTTTAATAAAATAAAAAATATATTACTATTAAATTTAATTACTAAAAATAAATTAACAACTACTATTTATATTATTATAAAAAAGTATTTAAAGGTTTAAAAATTATTATAACTACTATTTAATTTATTTTTACTTTAATTTAAATATTAAAATAAATAATAGCTTTATTAATAACTAGTTATAAGCTAAAAAATTAGTTTTAATACTTTTAACCTTTATATATATAAATAAAACAACTTAATAAAATAATTTATTAAAATAATTTTTAATTGCTTATAAACTACTTTATAAACTTTTAAGCTATTATTATACCTTTAATATTATATTATAGCGCTTATAATAAACTTAATTAATTATATAAAAGTTATTAATAAAAATTTAACTTTTATTAGCTGCTATAAAATAAGTTAAAACTTAATTTAATACTTTATATACCTTTTTACTTATTATAAAGTTATAAGCTTTAAGTACTTATTAACTATATTTTATAAATTATAAGTTAAAGCTTATAAGCTTATTAATTGCGCTAAATATAATAAAATTTTAGTAATAATTAATATTAAAACTTATTTAGTTTATATATTTAAATATTATTTAATTATTTAGTTTATAACATTAAAGCTGCTAAAATATTAATTTTAGCAAACAAAGCTTTTTAATAGCAAGACTTTTTATTAAAAACCTACTTAATATAAACCTACTTAAAACCTATTTACCTTTTAATAAATTTACCTTTAATAATAACTTTTAGTTATATATACTACTTATTATAAAAAACTTAAAAAATATTATACTTATTAAAGCACTAAATTTAAAAGCAATAATAACGTTTATACTTTTTATTTTTTTATTAAATCTAACTATTTTAATAAAATTACCTTTTATTTTACTAAAATTTAAAGTAAAATATAAAGTAATAAATAATAATTTAAAAATAATTTAATAAATTTAAACCTTATTAAACTTTTTATAAATTTAATAGTTTAAAATATTATTTATATTATTATAACTGTTTTAAAAAGCCTAATATACTAAAATAAGCATTAAAAATATTTAAAGGTTTTTATAGTTATAAGTAGTTAGGTTTAAATTTTAATAGCTATTAAAATTTAAAGCCTTTATTTTATTTACTAAAAACCTTAAAAATGCTTTATAAATAGCTATTAAGTACTAAAATATAAATTAAACTAATAAAAATTAATTATTAAATATAAAGCTAGATTTATTATTAAAAGCTTTAAATAAGCTTTTAGCATTAATTTTATAAAGACCTTTATAATTATTACTATTTTATTTATTTAGTAAATTTTGCTAGCTTTAATAGCTATTAAAAACTAAAAAATCAAACAAATTAATTTTATATAAGCTTTTTTAATAATAACCTTATTAAAACCCTTTATATTAAACTTTTAAAAGCCTAAAATTATTTTAAAAACTTTAAAATTTTAAAATTAATAGTTTAATATAATTATAAGCCTAAATTACAACAGGTTTTTTAGCTGCTATAAGCTTTATACGGCTTAAAGTAAACCTTTAAATAGTAGTAAAAAGCTATTTTAGCTACTAAAAGCTTAAATTTTAAGCCTTTAATTAATAATACTTTTATAGTAATTTATATTAATAATTACTTGCTAATTAGCTTAAATATTTATTATATTTAAAGCTTAAAAACTATAATTAATACTATATATAATATTAAAAACTAAGGCCTTATAGCCTAGTTTTAAAGTGCTAAAATTAAATATAATAAGCTTAGCTATAAGCTATATTTATAGCAGCTTTAATATATTAAATAAGCTTTAAAAAAGCTAAAATTAAAAGATATTAAACTTATTAAAATTTTGCTATAGCTTAAAATTATAAAGCTAAAAAAGTATAAGTTTTTATTAGCATTTATTAAAGCTTACTATTATTTAGTGCTTATAAAAACTATAAACTACCTAATATAAATTATTAAGCTTAATATAGCGTTTACTTACTAATAGCTAGCTACTTATATATAGCACCTTTATAAACTATACCTTATAATAAATATAAAGCTATTTAAATATTTAAAAGGCATTATAAAATTAGCTTTAATATTTAGAAATTTAAAAGGCTTTGTTTTTTTTAGCAAAACTTTTAGCTACTTACTTATAGTTTTTAATAATAATAACTATATTAAATACCTTAAAACTACTAAATCTACTTAAAAATATATTATTATAATAGCTAAAGCTACTATAAGCTAAAAAGCTAAAAAAGCTAACATAATAGCTTTTTTAATACTAAAAGCTAAATATATAATATTTATAAAAGCTATAAAAAAAGCTTAGTAGTTAAAAAGCCTTTATAATAAAATCTAGCTATTAATTTTAAAGCTTATAATAATATATAGCAATAATATAAAAGTTATAGCAACTATTAAAAACCTTAAACATTATTAACACATTAAATATATCCTTATAAAATTTAATTTACTAAAAATGCTTATAAAGCTTAATTAATAAATATATATTATATTCTTACTACTAAAATAATAGCTAATAAGCTAACTAAAGCCTTAATACTTGTTAAATAAACTAATTTTTAGCAAATATTAAGCTTATTAGCTAGCACTTTAATTAAAAAGGCATATTAAAATATACTAACAATTATAAGTGCTTATAAAAAGGTATAGCTTTTAGCTATAGCTTTACTAGCAAAGCTAGCAGTTATTATAAGTAGCGTATATATTATACCTATATAAGCTACCTATAAGTAGCTTATAATAGCTATAGGTAATATATATATAAGGCTAAAACCTTTAAAACTCTTTAAAAACCTTTAGTAAAGTTAATACAAAGCTAGAAACCCTTTTAGCCTATTAACACCACGCTAAGTATAAAGGGACCTATTAAAGTAATTAGTTTAAAGTAACACCTTATAACTAACCTATTTTAAAAGTTATCTTTTATATAAAAGTTTACCACCTTATAAAAGGTTTACCGCTTTATAAAAAGGTTTTATATAGCTAAAGTTAACTTTATTATAATTTACTATAATTTACTATAAAGCTAAAGGTTTTAAGTAGTTTAAGCGCTAAAATAGTTTATATATACAGCACTTTTTACTATATTTAACAAATAAAATTCTAGTTAAGCAAGCAATACACTCTCACTTTCTCCTTATATTACCTCACTTATAATAAATATTATCCACTATAAATTCCTTGCTTTTAACACTATTAGTAAGCTTATTTCCATTATAGCCTAGGTGCCCCTTTAGATATTAGCATTTTATACTAGTATATAAAACCACCTTTAATAAATAATTTTAAAGGTTAAGTTTTAATTCTTTAAAATTATTAAAGTATAAATTTTTATTACTTTTTAGTAATAAACCTGCTTTAATAGCTAACTACTTAAAATTATAAACATAAAGTCGATTAATTATATAGTAATTTTTTTGTAGTTTTTTTTTAAGTATATAAGCTTTATAAATCGCTTATATTTTACTTTATTAAAAGGTTTAATTAAATTATTAACTAAATTATTTTTTAATTAAACATATATTAAATTAATATAATTTATAATTACTTTTTTATTAATATAATAATATAATATATATATATATTTCTTTTATTTATTTATTGCTTAAGTTTTTAATTATATAAAAGTATTAATATTATTACCTAAAAAGTAATAAATCTTTTTAGTATATAATTAAGTTTTATAAAAAGCTTTATATTTATATTAAATTATTTGCAGCTTTATTTATTATAATATATTTACTTTTAATTAAATGCTTTATAATAACACTTTATAATTTTAAATGCTATAATATTAAGTTGTTGCTTATAAAAATAATATATTTTGTTATTAATTTTTACTATTAAAATTAAACGTATATATAATGTTTATTATAATAAATAGTCTTAATTTTTTATACACTTTATATAAATAATTAGGACAAGAAAAAGTTTAAAATATTAATAACTTTTTAAGCTTTGCTTTTTATATTAAATAATTTAAATATACTGCTTTTTAAAGGGTAAAAGCACTTGGAAACGCGGTTATATTAAACCTAAAAATATAGCGCAAGGTATAGCGGACTTAATAGTGTTAAATAATAGCGCAACAAAATTGGAGCAGTTTTTATATTATTTAATTGCGGGCTTTAATACTAAAAGGTTGCTTTAATAGCAAAATAATAAAAAAAAAAAAAGCAAAAAAAAAAATAAAATAAAAAAATAAATGCGATTTTTAGTAATTTTTATTGGTTAAAAAATTTCCAAATATAAAAGCACTAGTAAGGAAAATACTAAAGGCTTAGCAAAAAACTTTTACATTAAAGCGCAAAAAAAAAAAAAAAAAGCTTAAAATAATTTAGTTATTAAATAAAATATTAATAAACTATATATAGTAATATATAAACTAAAAAAAGTAATATATTTATTACTAATTAAATTTAAGCGATTATAATATTAATTATAAGCTATTTAATAATTAGCCTTTTAATGCCTTTAAATCGCGTAATACTTTTATTTAATATAATTATAAAGTTTTAATATAAGCTAAATTAAACTTAGCTTTTATAGTATATATAATTAAAAAATAATAAAAATAATAAATACAGCAATTAAAATAATAAAATAATTGTAATATAAAAATTATTAAATAGAAATATTGTTGGAATCTTAGTGTTAGCTGCATTTAATGGTCTTAGCGTACGATAGCTAGTATCGCACGAAACACTTATTTACCCTTATGTTTCTTTATCTTTGTTATCTTTATATGCTTGTTAAGATTTTCACCTTAGGTGAAGATTTTGCTGCGTACGAGGGATTTACTTTCTCTCCTTTTATATAGTTAGATATAGCACACAATTAACTGTATTTTATCTCACCACGTAACGTACGATCGTATATAGCTTATTTAATAAATATAGTAGTTATATTTAAAAAAAAAGCAATATAATATAAATAAGCTAACTTATAAATAAAACAAGTGTTTAATAAAAATATAATAAAAATTAAAAAAAATTATATAATAATTATAAAAAGTATTAATATAAAAATATTTTAAAGTATATATATAAACTTAGTAAATCTTTTTTAAAATATTTATAAATAAAATAAAGCTAACATAAATAAAATATATTTAATTTTATTAGCTAACTTAAAAAGCTATTATATTAGCTTATTAATATATTATATTAATATAAAAATTATAAAAGCTTTATATTAAAAAAAAGTTATATAAAAAATAATAATATATAATTATAAGCTATTTTTAAAAAATATAAAAATTATATAATGCTTTAAATATTATAAGTTTAAATATATAAAAAAGTTTTATAAAAATAAAAATAAAAACTTTTTATATAATAGTATAATATATAAAAGCAAAAAAAAAAAGTGTTTAATATAAAAAAAGTTTAAATTAAAAGTAATAAAGTATATAAATTATAAAAAAAGCTATTTAATTTTTTTAAAAAAATATAAAGTTTTTTAAAGCTAAATTATAATAATATAAAAAGTATATTAATATTAGCTAATATAGTTTTATATTTAAAATAAATATAAATTAATAAATTAAAACTAAAGTAATTAATAAAAAATTTACCTTTAAAAGCAATTAATATTTAACTTAATTATAAAAAAATTAAAATTATATTAATTAATAGTATTAAAAATAACTTAATTAATAATATTAAAGCTTAGTTGTTTTAAAGTAATAAATATAGCTTTAATAACTTTAAAAGTTAAAATATAAGCTTTTTTTTTTAAAAAAGTTAATATATTTAAATTAAATTTAAAAGGGCTTTTTTTTTTTTTTGCTTTAAAAGCGCAATTAAATTTAAATAATAAAAAAAACACTTTTATTATAAGCTAATAAAACTTAATACTTTATTTTAAAATATTATAAAATTAAAAATATATATAATAATAGCTTTTAAATTATTAAAAAAATATAATATAATAGTATTATAAAAACTATTATTATAAAAAAAAAAAAAAGTAAAGCTTTTTTAATTATATTATTTAAAGTTAAACTAATATAATATAATATATATTAGTTTTAAATATATAATATTATATATTAATAAATAAATTATAAGCGATTTATAAGTAAAAAAAGCTAAATATAACTAAATAAAAGTATTTTTTTTTTTAATAAACAAAAAAAAATTAATTATTATATAATTAATATATATAAAGCTAAATTTAAATAAAATAAAATAAATTTAATAATTAAGCTTAAAAAAAGGCAAACTAAAAGTAAAATATAGTTATAAAAATATAAATATATACTTATTATTATAAAAAAAAAAAAAAACTTTAATATATTATAAAAAATTTTAAGTTTAATAAAGCTTAAAAACTAATTTTTAAATACTATATAGTAATATTATAAAAGAAAAAGCAAAAAATTATTAAAAATAAAAATAAAATAATATAATTAATTTAATATAAATTAATAAAAAACTTTTAATATAAATATTTAAAAGCTTAAAATAAGCAAAATTTAATTATATTTTTTAAAGCTTTTAAATTTATAATAAAAAAAACTTAATATTAAGCTTTAAATTATTTAAAAGTTAAAGCTAAAAAATATTAAATATAGCGCTAATAATAATTAAAGTATTTAAATTATAAGTATTAAAAAGTTTTAATATAATAATAAATATAAATAAATATATTAAGTATTTAATAATAAAATTAATTAAAATAGTAAATATAATAGCTTTAAAAAAAAAGGCTATAATAAAAAAAGCAGCTTTATAGTAGTTTTAAAAAGTTTAAAAAGCTATAAAAAAAGCTAAAAAAAAAACAAAAGTGTTATAAAATTATATTTTAATATTAAAAAAAAAAAGCAGTTAAAGCAAAAATAAAATAAAAGTAAATTATTTGTAAAAAATAGCAAAAGTAATAGTAATAAGGTATAGCAAAAGCTTTAAAAAATAATTTTAAACTTTAAACTTTAAAAAAGTAAGCATGCTTTAAAAGCTAGGCTTTTTTAATAAAAAAAAATCTTTTAAACTTAAAAAAAAAAAAAAAGTAAGCAATTATTTATATAAAAAAAGCAAAAAGGTTAATAGCTAGATTTTTTTTTACTTTAAAAATTAACTTATTAAACTTAAAAAAGTATAAAAAGCTTATAAAATAGCTGTTTAAAATATAAAAAACAATTAAAACAAAAAAAATTAAACTTTAAAAAGCGCTAAAAAACAACTTTTTATTAATAAGATTTTTAAAAACATATAAGTAAAAGGTTATAAAAACAATAGTAATATTAACTTAATAAAGTTGTATATATAAATATTATTTAAAATAGTTTTAAAATATAGCTATAATAATTTTAATAAAACTAAAAAAAACTTTAAAAAAGCTTAAAAAAGCTAATAGTTATAAACCGATTTTATTATTTAATATAATAAATAAAATAATTAAAAAAGTAATAAATATATATATTTTAATTATAGTAAAAAAGTTTATATTATTACTAAAAAAGCAAATAAAAAATAAATTACAAAAATTTATAAAATTAATAATTAAAGCTATAATAAAAATAATTTATAATAGTTAAAAACATAATTTAATATTAATATTATTATAGCTAAATATTTTAAAAGCTTTTAATATAATAAATTATATAAAGCTATTAAAAATGCTATAAAAAAAAGCTTTTTTTAATAAATATAAAACTAGCTTTAAAGCTATTTTATAAAATAAATAGCAATATTATTATTTAATAATAAAAACGCATTAAAAAAAGTTTTAATTATAAATATATTATAAAGATCTTTATTATTACTAATATTATTTTTATTATATATAGCTACTTTATATAAAAAATTAATATAAAAAAAGCTAATTATAATAAAGTTTATAAATAATATAAACTTTATAATAATAAAGTTAAATATAAAAAAAAACTATAAGTATTTAATATAAATATATACTAAATATAAAAGCTAAATAATATAATATAAAATAAACTTTAACTTAATAAAAAACAAACTAAAATACTTTATAAAATAATATAAAGTTAATTTTATTTTAATTTAACTAAAAATATATAAATTAATTTAAAAAAGTATATGCTTTATAAAAGTATAATTAAACCGTAAACTAAAATAATATTATTATTTAAAAAACTTTAATAAAAACTTAAGCGCTAAAATTTTGCTTTAATAAAATTAATTGCTATTATATAAAATATAATATACTTAAAACAAAAAAATTTATATAAAAATAATTTAAAGTATAATTACTTATAGTTTATTTATATAATATAAATTTAATAAAAGCTTAGCAAAAAAAATTGTAAAAATCTAGTAAAAAATAATTAAAATATTTAAAAGTAGTTAAAAAGCATACAAAGCAACTTTAATTTATTTATTAAAATTAAAATTAAGTTTTTTTTTTATATTTATTTAAATATTAAGTTATATAACTTTAAAAGCAAATTAATAATTTTAAGTAAAAAAACTATTTAAAAAAGTTAAATATTTAGTTTTAAAAAAAATATAATTAAAAATAAAAGCAAAAAATAAGTAAAATAAAAGCAGGTAAAGTTATTATTAAAAAAACCTAGCAAAATATATAATAATTAATTAAAATAACGCAAAAAAGTAAATAAAAAGTAATAAAATTAAAATATAATAAAAAAGCTCTAAAAAACATTAGCTTAAAAATAAAATAAAGTAAATAATAAAGCAAAAAAGCTAAAGTTTAATAATATTAACCTTAGCAATAAAAAACTATGAAAAAACTAAAAAACCTATTTAATAAATATAGTAAACTTTACTATAAACTTTAAAAATATAAAGCTTTAGTATTATTATAAATTTATATAAAACTTTAGGCTAAAAGCTTTTTTTTAAAAAAGTGCTAAATATATATACCTTTTTATAATTATATAAAAAGCAAAAAAATAATATTATATAAATTTTATATTATTTAAAATTTAAAAAAAAGAATTAACCTAGCTACTTAATTTTATAGCTTTTTACTACTAATTTAAATTATAATTAAATTATAAACAGCTTAAAAATAGCTTATAAAGCAATATATTAATTTTTAACCTAAAGCTTACTACTTATATATAAAGTGGCTTAAATACTAATAAAGTAAAAAAGTATAATAAAAACAAAAAAGTAAGTTTTAAAATAATATAATAATAAATTATAGTAAATAATATATTAGTAATAACTAGCAAAACAAAAAAAATATAAAGCTTAAAAGGCTGTACTTTTTTTTACTTTTTTTTCTTTTTTTTTTTTTTTTTTTTTTTTTAACTAAAAACTACTAAAGCGCAATAAAGCCTCTAGTTAAAAATCCGCAGCAAAACTATAAACGCCTTTAAAGATGTTTTAATTAAAAAGCAAAAGGTTTTACTTAAGTTTCCGGTTTTACTTTTAATTATTAAAAGGTAAGGATATTAAATGCTTAATATATTTAAATTAAGGTTTAAATAATATTATATAAATATAATAAAATATAACTAATAATAATAATAATAATATAAATAATTAAAACTTAACTTTTTATATTATAAATATATATTTAATTAGTTTTTTAAGTATTTTATTAGTTGCTTAACTTTATTAAAATCAGTCTTTAATAAATTGCTTATATAATATACTTATATTAATATTATAAAACTAATATTTAGTTTAGTAATTTATGCTAAATAAGCTAACTTACTTTTAAAAAAGCAAATTTAAAATTTTATTTTTATTTGTTAGTATGCTTTTTTAAAACAACTTTGTTTTTTACTATTTATTAATACAATACTTTTTAAAAGTTAAATATTTTAAATAACTTAAGTGCTTTTTAAATATATTGCAATTAATTTAAGCTAATATTACTTTTATAAACGTTTTAAATAATTTTAATTTTAATAAACTAGTTAGCTTTTTAATTTTTTAGCTGTTATATAAACGTAGTATATTATTAACTTTAGTTAAATAATTTATATTTATTTTATAAAAACAAAAGTTATTAATATATAAAGCAATAACTTTATTATATTTTTATTATAATATATTATATTATTAATTAATAATAGTTTAAATTTAACAGTAAATATTATTAACTTAATTACCTTTTACTACTTATAAGCTAATTACTTTAATTTATATAAAAAGTTTATAAATTTAATAATTTTGTTTGCTATTTATTTATGTTTATTTTTCTTTTTAATAAATGTTTTAAAATATTTTATTAGTATTTTAATTTACTTTATAAAAATACGCTAATATAGTTTTTTGTTTAAAAAGGCAGTAATAAAGTTTAATTATAAAATATGCCACTTTTTTTTTGCAGCTAATGTTATAAGTATTTTTTAAAAGGTAGCTTTTATTATTAAAACTAATGTCTTTTATAGTTTATTTCTTTTATTAAGTAAATTTTTATATATATATAAGCCTTAAACTTATTTAGTTTTTTATAAATAAATACTTTTATATAGCACTTATTTTATATTAATTAAAGAACTTTATTTAAATATTTTTGCTTATAATAAAAACTTAAATATTTTGTTATTTAAATTAATTTATATCTTTTTAAAATAGCTTTAAGTTATTTTTATAATTATTACTATTAAGGCTTACTTAATTATAAAGTAGTTTAATAATAATATATTTGCTTTAAATATATTAAATAAATATTATAAGTAATTTAAATATAATAATTTATATAAATTTAATAAATTAAGTTTAATATATATATTAAATTTTTTTATTAATTAGTTTAATTATTTAATTTTATTACTACTATATAAACTTTATTAACTTAGCAATTTTAATAACTTTTAAATTTATTACTGTTTTTTGTTTAATTTATTATATTTTTTTTAGCAAAATAATATTTTTAAAGTATAAATAACTTTAAAGTATTTATTAAAGGTATTATAAACATATATAATGTTTATATTTTTAAAAGTAAGCACTTTTTATAAGCGTTTATATTTAGGTTTTTTAGTGTATTTTTTTTAGTTATATTTTTAATAATATTATTGTTTTTATTTAATTTTAGTAGTTTTTAATAAACTTTATAATATTTATATAGTTGTTATTATATTTAAAAATAAAATCTTATAATATTATATAAATTAAAAGTACTAATAAAATCACTAAAGGTTATAATACAATATAAAATATTTATAAAATATAACTTTTATTTATTAACTATATAATATAATTATTAACATGTTTTTACCAATTATGTAATAAATACCACTATATAATAAAAACCTTTAACTTTTCAACCTTTTTATTTCTAAAACTTTAATTCCTTTTACCTATAAAAATAAATAATATATTAAAAAAAACTAGACTATAAACTACTACTTATACTTTTTAAACGAACCTTTTTTTTAATATTTATAAGTTTGTAAAATATATTATGTTTTTAATAAAAACCTTTGCTACTAAATTGCTAATATTATATTTAAGCGTAAAAATAAAAATATATTAAATAAACTTATTAAAATTAAAAGCAATTAATTGTTTTTTTATTATTAATTTAAATTTATAAGTTGCTTTTTCTTTAAGTTTATTATATTTAAAATATAGCTAACTAACTATTAATAAAGCAAAAAGTAGCTTTATTAGTATTAACTAAATTACACGCTTTATAAATTATATATTAGCTTTTAAAACATATTTAAACTATAAATTAATTATAGCTAAGTTTTTTATAAAAATTTTATTAAATATAATATATATTATAAATATATAAAAAATATTAAGCGCAAAAAAAGTATTGTATAAAAATATATATAATTTAATTAAATAAGGTTTATAATAAGTATAATTATAACTACTATAGTTATAATAAATATAAAAATAAAAATAAGCTTAAATAAGTTTAATAAAGTAATTAAAATTAGTTTATAACTATTTATATAAGTAATTTTAAAGTTAAATAGTATTGCTTTTTATTATTTTAAAAAAACTTTACTTTGTTTTTAATATTATAATAGCTTTTACTATTTAATTAATAAATTATAATCTTAAATAATAACTAAATTAATAATATACTTAGTTTAAAAATAAATTAAATATTTTAATATATATATTTGCTTACATTTAATAAAGTATAAAACGTTTTTTATTTTTAATAGTTATTGCTTATTATTTAAAAATATTTTAAAAATTATTATTAAAAAATAATAATATTTTACTAAAATAATACTTATGTACTTTTTTATAAGCTTTAACTTTTAAATATTTTATATTTTAGCTTGTTAAAAAATATATATATTATTAAAATTAGTAATATTATATAAACTAATATAACTTATATTTTAAAAAAACTTTTTACTTATGTTTTAAAGTTTATATTTAATAATAACGCTTTAAAAATATTATATTTAAGTTTAAAGTTATTAGCTTTATTTTAATTTAACTTAAATACTTATTATTTTAAAGCTTTAAAAGTAAGCTAATTACTTTATATTATTATTATTTTTAAACTACTTTTATTATTATATTTTTAATAATACTTATTAATATTAAAAAGCTATTATATAAATAATTTACTTAAAAAAATTATATTTAAAAAATATTAAAATAGCTTTTTAACTAAAATTTTAATATTATAGCTTTTTATTTAAACTACGTATTTATTAATATAAGCAAATTTAATTTTAAATAAATTACTAAGCTTAAAAAAACTAACTATATATTTAATAAACGGGGTTATATAAAATAAAAAATAGTAATTATAAGCTAAAAAAGTACTTTATTTTAATTAAAGGAATTAAATTTTTAGGTCTTTAAAAGGTAGTAGTTTAATAAATCAAAAAAAATAATAAAAGTAATGGTTATT
>CADCXB010000051.1:0-25511 GCA_902806585.1 Xylaria hypoxylon | reverse complement strand
TTTAAAAAGCACTTAAGTTATTTAAAATATTTAACTTTTAAAAAGTATTGTATTAATAAATAGTAAAAAACAAAGTTGTTTTAAAAAAAGAAAAAACAAAATTTAAATTTTTTTTTTAAGTAAGTTAGTTTATTTAGCATAAATTACTAAACTAAATATTAGTTTATAATATTAATATAAGTATATTATATAAGCAATTTATTAAAGACCATTTTAATAAAGTTAAGAATAATAAAATACTTAAAAACTAATTAAATATATATTTATAATATAAAAAGTTAAGTTTTAATTATTTATATTATTATTATTATTATTAGTTATATTTTATTATATTTATATAATATTATTTAAACCTTTAATTTAAATATATTAAGCATTTAATATCCTTACTTTAATAATTAAAAGTAAAACTGGAAACTTAAGTAAAAACCTTTTGTTTTTAATTAAAACATCTTTGCGTTTATAGTTTTGCTGCGGATTTTTAACTAGAGGCTTTATTGCGCTTTAGTAGTTTTAAAAAAAAAGAAAAAAAGAAAAAAGTAAAAAAAAGTACAGCCTTTAAGCTTTTATATTTTTTTGTTTTGCTAGTTATTACTAATATATTATTTACTATAATTTATTATTATATTATTTTAAAACTTACTTTTTTGTTTTATTATACTTTTTTACTTTTATTAGTATTTAAGCCACTTTATATATAGTTTTAGGTTAAAAATTAATATATTGTTTTATAAGCTATTTTAAGCTGTTTATAATTTAATTATAATTTAATTAGTAAAAAGTTAAAATTAAGAATAGGTTAATCTTTTTTTTAAATTTTAAATAATATAAAATTTATATAATATTATTTTTGCTTTTTTATATAATTATATAAAGCTTATATTTAAGACCTTTTTTTTAAAAAAAGCTTTTAGCCTTAAAGTTTTTATATAAATTTATAATAGTACTAAAGCTTTATATTTTTAAAGTTTATAGTAAAGTTTACTATATTTATTAAATAGGTTTTTTAGTTTTTTTCATAGTTTTTTATTGTTAAGGTTAATATTATTAAACTTTAGCTTTTTTTGCTTTATTATTTACTTTATTTTATTTTTAAGCTAATGTTTTTTAGAGCTTTTTTATTATATTTTAATTTTATTACTTTTTATTTATTTTTGTTTATTTTAATTAATTATATATATTTTGCTTTTTTAATAATAACTTTACCTGCTTTTATTTTACTATATTTTGCTTTTATTTTTAATTATATTTTTTTAAAACTAAATATTTAACTTTTTTAAATAGTTTTTTTTTACTTAAAATTATTAATTTGCTTTTAAGTTATATAACTTAATATTTAAATAAATATAAAAAAACAACTTAATTTTAATTTTAATAAATAAATTAAAGTTGCTTTGTATGCTTTTTTAACTACTTTTAAATATTTTAATTATTTTTTACTAGATTTTTACAATTTTTGTTAGCTTTTATTAAATTTATATTATATAAATAAACTATAAGTAATTATACTTTAAATTATTTTTATATAAATTTTTTTGTTTTAAGTATATTATATTTTATATAATAGCAATTAATTTTATTAAAGCAAAATTTTAGCGCTTAAGTTTTTATTAAAGTTTTTAAATAATAATATTATTTTAGTTTACGGTTTAATTATACTTTTATAAAGCATATACTTTTTTAAATTAATTTATATATTTTTAGTTAAATTAAAATAAAATTAACTTTATATTATTTTATAAAGTATTTTAGTTTGTTTTTATTAAGTTAAAGTTTATATTATATTATTTAGCTTTTATATTTAGTATATATTTATATTAAATACTTTTTTTTTTATATTTAACTTTATTATTATAAAGTTTATATTATTTATAAACTTTATTATAATTAGTTTTTTTATATTAATTTTTTATATAAAGTAGCTATATATAATAAAAATAATATTAGTAATAATAAAGATCTTTATAATATATTTATAATTAAAACTTTTTAATGCGTTTTTATTATTAAATAATAATATTGCTATTTATTTTATAAAATAGCTTTAAAGCTAGTTTTATATTTATTAAAAAAGCTTTTTTTTTATTTTTAATAGCTTTATATAATTTATTATATTAAAAGCTTTTAAAATATTTAGCTATAATAATATTAATATTAAATTATGTTTTTAACTATTATAAATTATTTTTATTATAGCTTTAATTATTAATTTTATAAATTTTGTAATTTATTTTTATTTGTTTTTAGTAATAATATAAACTTTTTTACTATAATTAAAATATATATATTTATTACTTTTTAATTATTTTATTTATTATATTAAATAATAAAATCGGTTTATAACTTTTAAGCTTTTTTTAAAGTTTTTTAGTTTTATTAAAATTATTATAGCTATATTTTAAAACTATTTTAAATAATATTTATATATACAACTTTATTAAGTTAATATTACTATTGTTTTTATAACCTTTACTTATATGTTTTTAAAATCTTATTAATAAAAAGTTGTTTTTGCGCTTTTAAAGTTTAATTTTTTTTGTTTTAATTGTTTTTTATATTTTAAACAGCTATTTTATAAGCTTTTTATACTTTTTTAAGTTTAATAAGTTAATTTTAAAGAAAAAATCTAGCTATTAACCTTTTTGCTTTTTATATAAATGCTTACTTTTTTTTTTTTTTTAAGTTTAAAAGATTTTTTTTATTAAAAAGCCTAGCTTTTAAAGCATGCTTACTTTTTAAAGTTTAAAGTTTAAAATTATTTTTAAAGCTTTTGCTATACCTTATTACTATTACTTTTGCTATTTTTACAAATAATTTACTTTTATTTTATTTTTGAACTGCTTTTTTTTTTTTTTAATATTAAAATATAATTTTATAACACTTTTTGTTTTTTTAGCTTTTTTATAGCTTTTTAAACTTTTTAAACTACTATAAAGCTGCTTTTTTTATTATAGCCTTTTTTTAAAGCTATTATATTTACTATTTTAATTAATTTTATTATTAAATACTTAATATATTTATTTATATTTATTATTATATTAAAACTTTTTAATACTTATAATTTAAATACTTTAATTATTATTAGCGCTATATTTAATATTTTTTAGCTTTAACTTTTAAATAATTTAAAGCTTAATATTAAGTTTTTTTTATTATAAATTTAAAAGCTTTAAAAAATATAATTAAATTTTGCTTATTTTAAGCTTTTAAATATTTATATTAAAAGTTTTTTATTAATTTATATTAAATTAATTATATTATTTTATTTTTATTTTTTAATAATTTTTTGCTTTTTTCTTTTATAATATTACTATATAGTATTTAAAAAATTAGTTTTTAAGCTTTTATTAAACTTAAAATTTTTTTATAATATATTAAAGTTTTTTTTTTTTTGTTTTATAATAATAAGTATATATTTATATTTTTTATAACTATATTTTACTTTTAGTTTGCCTTTTTTTTAAGCTTAATTATTAAATTTATTTTATTTTTATTTAAATTTAGCTTTATATATATTAATTATATAATAATTAATTTTTTTTTGTTTATTAAAAAAAAAAATACTTTTATTTAGTTATATTTAGCTTTTTTTACTTATAAATCGCTTATAATTTATTTATTAATATATAATATTATATATTTAAAACTAATATATATTATATTATATTAGTTTAACTTTAAATAATATAATTAAAAAAGCTTTACTTTTTTTTTTTTTTATAATAATAGTTTTTATAATACTATTATATTATATTTTTTTAATAATTTAAAAGCTATTATTATATATATTTTTAATTTTATAATATTTTAAAATAAATTATTAAGTTTTATTATTTTTATAATAAAAGTTTTTTTTTTTTTATTTAAATTTAATTTTGCTTTTTAATAAAAAAAAAAAAAAAAAGCCCTTTTAAATTTAATTTAAATATATTAACTTTTAAAAAAAAAGCTTATATTTTAACTTTTAAAGTTATTAAAGCTATATTTATTACTTTAAAACAACTAAGCTTTAATATTATTAATTAAGTTATTTTTAATACTATTAATTAATATAATTTTAATTTTTTTATAATTAAGTTAAATATTAATTGCTTTTAAAGGTAAATTTTTTATTAATTACTTTAGTTTTAATTTATTAATTTATATTTATTTTAAATATAAAACTATATTAGCTAATATTAATATACTTTTTATATTATTATAATTTAGCTTTAAAAAACTTTATATTTTTTTAAAAAAATTAAATAGCTTTTTTTATAATTTATATACTTTATTACTTTTAATTTAAACTTTTTTTATATTAAACACTTTTTTTTTTTGCTTTTATATATTATACTATTATATAAAAAGTTTTTATTTTTATTTTTATAAAACTTTTTTATATATTTAAACTTATAATATTTAAAGCATTATATAATTTTTATATTTTTTAAAAATAGCTTATAATTATATATTATTATTTTTTATATAACTTTTTTAATATAAAGCTTTTATAATTTTTATATTAATATAATATATTAATAAGCTAATATAATAGCTTTTTGTTAGCTAATAAAATTAAATATATTTTATTTATGTTAGCTTTATTTTATTTATAAATATTTTAAAAAGATTTACTAAGTTTATATATATACTTTAAAATATTTTTATATTAATACTTTTATAATTATTATATAATTTTTTTAATTTTATTATATTTTTATTAAACACTTGTTTTATTTATAAGTTAGCTTATTTATATTATATTGCTTTTTTTAAATATAACTACTATATTTATTAAATAAGCTATATACGATCGTACGTTACGTGGTGAGATAAAATACAGTTAATTGTGTGCTATATCTAACTATATAAAAGGAGAGAAAGTAAATCCCTCGTACGCAGCAAAATCTTCACCTAAGGTGAAAATCTTAACAAGCATATAAAGATAACAAAGATAAAGAAACATAAGGGTAAATAAGTGTTTCGTGCGATACTAGCTATCGTACGCTAAGACCATTAAATGCAGCTAACACTAAGATTCCAACAATATTTCTATTTAATAATTTTTATATTACAATTATTTTATTATTTTAATTGCTGTATTTATTATTTTATTATTTTTTTAATTATATATACTATAAAAGCTAAGTTTAATTTAGCTTATATTAAAACTTTATAATTATATTAAATAAAAAGTATTACGCGATTTAAAGGCATTAAAAGGCTAATTATTAAATAGCTTATAATTAATATTATAATCGCTTAAATTTAATTAGTAATAAATATATTACTTTTTTTTAGTTTATATATTACTATATATAGTTTATTAATATTTTATTTAATAACTAAATTATTTTAAGCTTTTTTTTTTTTTTTTTTGCGCTTTAATGTAAAAGTTTTTTGCTAAGCCTTTAGTATTTTCCTTACTAGTGCTTTTATATTTGGAAATTCTTTTTAACCAATAAAAATTACTAAAAATCGCATTTATTTTTTTATTTTATTTTTTTTTTGCTTTGCTTTTTTGCTTATTTTGCTATTATTTTGCTATTAAAGCAACCTTTTAGTATTAAAGCCCGCAATTAAATAATATAAAAACTGCTCCAATTTTGTTGCGCTATTATTTAACACTATTAAGTCCGCTATACCTTGCGCTATATTTTTAGGTTTAATATAACCGCGTTTCCAAGTGCTTTTACCCTTTAAAAAGCAGTATATTTAAATTATTTAATATAAAAAGCAAAGCTTAAAAAGTTATTAATATTTTAAACTTTTTCTTGTCCTAATTATTTATATAAAGTGTATAAAAAATTAAGACTATTTATTATAATAAACATTATATATACGTTTAATTTTAATAGTAAAAAATTAATAACAAAATATATTATTTTTATAAGCAACAACTTAATATTATAGCATTTAAAATTATAAAGTGTTATTATAAAGCATTTAATTAAAAGTAAATATATTATAATAAATAAAGCTGCAAATAATTTAATATAAATATAAAGCTTTTTTATAAAACTTAATTATATACTAAAAGATTTATTACTTTTTAGGTAATAATATTAATACTTTTATATAATTAAAAACTTAAGCAATAAATAAATAAAAGAAATATATATATATATTATATTATTATATTAATAAAAAGTAATTATAAATTATATTAATTTAATATATGTTTAATTAAAAATAATTTAGTTAATAATTTAATTAAACCTTTTAATAAAGTAAAATATAAGCGATTTATAAAGCTTATATACTTAAAAAAAACTACAAAAATTACTATATAATTAAGCTACTTTATGTTTATAATTTTAAGTAGTTAGCTATTAAAGCAGGTTTATTACTAAAAAGTAATAAAATTTATACTTTAATAATTTTAAAGAATTAAAACTTAACCTTTAAAATTATTTATTAAAGGTGGTTTTATATACTAGTATAAAATGCTAATATCTAAAGGCACCTAGGCTATAATGGAAATAAGCTTACTAATAGTGTTAAAAGCAAGGAATTTATAGTGGATAATATTTATTATAAGTGAGGTAATATAAGGAGAAAGTGAGAGTGTATTGCTTGCTTAACTAGAATTTTATTTGTTAAATAGTAAAAAAGTGCTGTATATATAAACTATTTTTAGCGCTTAAACTACTTAAAACCTTTAGCTTTATAGTAAATTATAGTAAATTATAATAAAGTTAACTTTAGCTATATAAAACCTTTTTATAAAGCGGTAAACCTTTTATAATGGAACTTTTATATAAAAGATAACTTTTAAAATAGGTTAGTTATAAGGTGTTACTTTAAACTAATTACTTTAATAGGTCCCTTTATACTTAGCGTGGTGTTAATAGGCTAAAAGGGTTTCTAGCTTTGTATTAACTTTACTAAAGGTTTTAAAGAGTTTTTAGGTTTTAGCCTTATATATATATTACCTATAGCTATTATAAGCTACTTATAGGTAGCTTATATAGGTATAATATATACGCTACTTATAATAACTGCTTTGTTAAAGCTATAGCTAAAAAGCTATACCTTTTATAAGCACTTATAATTGTTAGTATATTTTAATATGCCTTTTAATTAGTAAAAGCTATTAATGTTTAATATTTGCTAAAAATTAGTTTATTTAACAAGTATTAAGGCTTTAGTTAGCTTATTAGCTATTATTTTAGTAGTAAGAATATAATATATATTTATTAATTAAGCTTTATAAGCATTTTTAGTAAATTAGAATTTTATAAGGATATATTTAATGTGTTAATAATGTTTAAGGTTTTTAATAGTTGCTATAACTTTTATATTATTGCTATATATTATTATAAGCTTTAAAATTAATAGCTAGATTTTAAAATTAATAGCTAGATTATTTCTAACTGTTTCTTTTTATTTCTTTTATAAATATTATATATTTAGCTTTTAGTATTAAAAAGCTATTATGTTAGCTTTTTAGTTTTTAGCTTATAGTAGCTTTAGCTATTATAATAATATATTTTAAGTAGATTTAGTAGTTTTAAAGGTATTTAATATAGTTATTATTATTAAAACTATAAGTAAAAAGTTAAAAGTTTGCTAAAAAACAAAGCCTTTTAAATTTCTAAATATTAAAGCTAATTTTATAATGCCTTTTAAATATTTAAATAGCTTTATATTTATTATAAGGTATAGTTTATAAAGGTGCTATATATAAGTAGCTAGCTATTAGTAAAGTAAATATTGCTTAATAATTTATATTAGGTAGTTTATAGTTTTTATAAGCACTAAATAATAGTAAGCTTTAATAAATGCTAATAAAACTTATACTTTTTTAGCTTTATAATTTTAAGCTATAGTAAAATTTTAATAAGTTTAATATCTTTTAATTTTAGCTTTTTAAAGCTTATTTAATATATTAAAGCTGCTATAAATATAGCTTATAGCTGTTTAATATTTAATTTTAGCACTTTAAAACCATAGGTCCTTAGTTTTTAATATTATATATAGTATTAATTATAGTTTTTAAGCTTTAAATATAATAAATATTTAAGCTAATTAGCAAGTAATTATTAATATAAATTACTATAAAAGTATTATTAATTAAAGGCTTAAAATTTAAGCTTTTTAGTAGCTAAAATAGCTTTTTACTACTATTTAAAGGTTTACTTTAAGCCGTATAAAGCGAGAACTTAAAATTTAATAATTTTTAAAATTTTAAAATTTTAAAGTTTTTAAAAAAGTTTTATATAAAGGGTTTTAATAAGGTTATTATTAAAAAAGCTTATATAAAATTAATTTGTTTGATTTTTTAGTTTTTAATAGCTATTAAAGCTAGCAAAATTTACTAAATAAAATAGTAATAATAAACCTATTTTATAGAATAACTTAATTTTTATTAGTTTAATTTATATTTTAGTACTTAATAGCTATTTTATAAAGCTTTTTAAGGTTTTAGTAAATAAAAAATAAAGGCTTTAAATTTTAATAGCTATTAAAATTTAAACCTAACTACTTATAACTATAAAAACCTTTAAATATTTTAATGCTTATTTTAGTATATTAGGTTTTTTTAAACAGTTATAATAATATAAATAATATTTTAAACTATTAAATTTATAAAAGTTTAATAAGGTTTAAATTTATTAAATTATTTTTAAATTATTATTTATTACTTTATATTTTACTTTAAATTTTAGTAAAATAAAAGGTAATTTTATTAAAATAGTTAGATTTAATAAAAAAATAAAAAGTATAAACGTTATTATTGCTTTTAAATTTAGTGCTTTAATAAGTATAATATTTTTAAGTTTTATAATAATAGTATATATAACTAAAGTTATTATTAAAGGTAAATTTATTAAAAGGTAAATAGGTTTTAAGTAGGTTTATATTAAGTAGGTTTTTTAATAAAAAGTCTTGCTATTAAAAAGCTTTGTTTGCTAAAATTAATATTTTTAGCAGCTTTAATGTTATAAACTAAATAATTAAATAATATTTAAATATATAAACTAAATAAGTTTTAATATTAATTATTACTAAAATTTTATTATATTTAGCGCAATTAATAAGCTTATAACTTTATAATTTATAAAGTATTAAATTAAGTTTTAACTTATTTTATAGCAAGTTTTAATTAATTAATTAAGTTTATTATAAGCGCTATAATATAATATTAGTTATATAATAATAGCTTAAAAGTTTATATAAAGTAGTTTATAGCAATTAAAAATTATTTTAATAAATTATTTTTATTGTTGTTTTTTATTATATATATAAAGGTTAAAAGTATTAAAACTAATTTTTTAGCTTATAACTAGTTATTAATAAAGCTATTATTTATTTTAATATTTAAATTAAAGTAAAAATAAATTAAATAGTAGTTATAATAATTTTTAAATACTTTTTTTATAATAATATAAATAGTAGTTGTTAATTTATTTTTAGTAATTAAATTTAATAGTAATATATTTTTTATTTTATTAAAATTAAAATATAAAGGTTTAAAATATAATATGCTTTATAATAAATAAATTACTTATTATAATATTTAAAGCAATAAATAAATTGCTAACTTTAATAAAGTTAAATTTTAATAGCTTTTTTATAATTAAAGCCTTATAAGCTTTAGTTTATAATGTTTTAATATAATTAATTTTAAAAGCTTAAAAGTTTAAGTGCTTTTAAAATATATTACTTTTAAGTTATTATTTTATAAAAGTTGCTTTTAATTATATTAAAGATTTTAAATTTATTGTTTTTTAATTATAAAAATAAACTATTTGCTATATTAAAAGTTTTAAGCGTTATAATACCTTATAATATTTATAATTTAAAAATAAATTACTTTTTAAGTAATTGCTTTATATTATATTATTATAAGTAATAAGTAAATATTATAATAAATATTAAAAGTTACTTTTTAAAATAAAATAAAAGCTTAAATTTATAAACTTTAGCATTACTAAATGTTACTTTTATTATTAACTAGCTTAAGTTTTTAAAGGACCTTTTTAATTAGTAATATAATGTTTTAAAATAATATTAATATTAAATTTTAATATATATAGCATATTTTTAGTATAAAGTGCTATATTTTATTTAGTAAAGAATAATACCTTATTATATATAGTTTTAGTAGTTTATTAGCTGTTATTATAAAAAACATCTTTTATAAATTTAATATAGGTGTTAAATTAAAAGCTATTAAAATATATATTATATTTATATTATATAGCTAAAAAATCTTATAATATATGCTAAAAGGTTTTAAATTTATTAATTACATTAAATCAACTTATTAATTAAAAGTTTTAAAATAAACAATATTATATTTACTAAAAACGTAAAAATATTATAAGTGTTTTAGTAAATAATAAGTTTAATTAAAAACTTAAATAGTTTACTGATTTTTTATTACTTTTACTTTAAAAGGTTTAAAAAGGTATTTAAAAGGTTTATCTACTTAGTTAATAATATTGTTAAAAGGTTTTAAGTAAAATTTATTAATTTAATATTATTTTATTAATTTTATAAAATATTTACTATTAAAACTTTATTATAATTATAAAAGGCAACCTTATTATAGTTATAATAAATATAAATACTAATTAAAAAAGTTTAATTAATTTAGTTAACTATAATATAAAAAGAGTTATGTAAAAAAGAGCGTTATTACTTATATATACTTAAGTACTTAAAAGTAGTTGTTAGTTATATAGAAAAAGCACCTAACTTTGCACGTAGTATTTAAAATTTAGTTATTATAAGAAAATTAAGTAAGTATTTTTAGTAAACACTAGGCCTTACGTTTAAACCAGCGGCACTAAGTAACTAACTGTTGCTTTTGCTTAAAAAGCAGAATTAATTAGCTTATAAAACTTTGTAACAATAGCAATTAAAAGAAAAAAAAATTAAAATATATAAAATTTAATTAATTTAATTATAAAATTAAATAAAAAACTAAAAATTTTATAAATATAATAAATAGTAAAATTATAAAATAAGTAAGTAATTAGAAAAGGTGTTTTTATTTTATAGTTAGCAAAATTAAAAGTATATAAAATATAAGAATTTAATTAATTTAATTATAAAATTAAATAAAAGTTAAGCTTTTAAGTTTTATAAAAGTATAATAAAGTTATAAGTTATATTTGTTTAATATTATATATTAAAAAAGTATATAAAGTAGTAGCTATAGCACTTTTAAATAAAGTTTTATATATTTATATATTTATTTTATATTAAAAATTTATATTAAGTAAAATAAATGTAAATATTAAACATATATTTATATAAAACGTTATAGTTTTAATATAGGTATAATATTTTTAAATAACTTAAAATATTAATTTGTAAAAAAAAGCTAGTTTTTATGTTTTTTTTATAATTTATTTATTTTACTTTATAATATAATTAAACAAATTAGTTGTTTAGCTTTTTATTTAAGCATAATCTTTTATAATTTTAATAATAAACTTTTTAATATTATTTTTATTATACTGCTAAGCTTTAGTTAAAATTAGTTAAATTTATTTAAAACAATTAAAACGATATCTTTATTTTATTTAAGCTTAATATAAAAGTTTTAGCTTATATTTTTAAATATTAATAACTTTTAATAAAAAACAATTTAACTTTTAAAACTAAATTTTATTTAGTAATTAAAGTAGTAGCCTATTTCTTTAAGTTTATTTAATTTAACGTATATTATATTATTTGTTGTTAAAACTAAAAGATTAATTATTATAATATAACTAAGTAAGTTTTATAGTATTTACTACTTTTTATTTAAGTGTTTATTATATAAGTTTAAAACTTTTACTAAAAAATAATCTATTAGCAAAAGGTTTTAGTTTTTATTTATATAATATCTTATAAAAACTATAATATTATAGCAAATATTAATATATTAAAACAATAAATAATATAAAATATATATAACTTTTAGTTATTAAAATTAAGTTTAGCTCTAAATAAAAATACTATATATTTATATATATTTATATTTATCCGTTTACTAAATAGTAATAAGCTATAATAACCTTTATATTTATATTTAGTATAATATTATCTAAAAACACTAATGAACTTATTATTTATATTTAATATAAAGGCATTAAGCAAGCCCTAATTTACGTATATATGTTATATATAAAGTTTAGCCTAATTTTCTATATTATAAGTTATAGCCTTAATAATTGTTTTAATTGCTTTAAATATTTTGTTAATAATAAAAAGCATTATATTATTTTTGTTTTAAAAACTAAAAAGCTAACAATAAAATCAAAATATAAAACCAAAATTAAAATAATAAGCATATTAATAAAAATTAAATTACTATATAGTTTTTAAGTATTTTTTAGTTATAATATATTAAAAATATAAATATAATATATAATTAATAATATAAGCCTTTATATTTTAAAAATATAAAAACTAAAAAATATTAATATATTTATTAAATTATTAAGCTTAATTATTATAATAAAAATATAAAAACTACTGGTTTTATAAAAATAAAAATAAGAAATTAAATTTAAAATATTAATATTAAAAGTTTGTTATTTTATTAATTTTTTTTAATTGATTTTATAAGCATTTATATATTACTTTAAATATTTTTATATTTTTATATATTACATAATATATTAAATATATATAAAAAATAGATTATTTAGATCTTTTAAGCGTTTTTGCTTATAAAAGTAACTTGTTATTATTAAATAGTAGTTTTAATTGTTGTTAAGAAAAGTAAAAGGTAAAGGTTAATTATAGTAAAAGTCTTTAAAAGTTAAACTTATTTTTAAGTTATATTGTTTAGTTTATGCACGTATAACTATAAAGGCTTATACTATAAAGTATATATTAGTAGGTTTATTAAGCTTACGCTTTAGCAATTTAAATAATATATTAATATTTACTAAAAAGCTTTTAAAAATATATAATTTTAAGTTTATATATAAATTAAAAAAAACATTTGCTATTTATATAAACAATTAAAACTTTAAGTTTATTATTAACATTTATAAAAAATTAAATTATTATATTATAATTAGTATAAACTTAAACGTTATTATAATTAAAATATATATTAATTTTTAAGCGTTTAAACTAATTTAAAAGTCTTAATTTCATAAATGCTAAATTTTATCTTAGCTAGCTTAAATATTTTAAATAAAATAAAATAGGTTAATTTATTATAATATAATATTAACACCATATAAACAGCTAAAATTAACGCAAAATATAAACAATTTTATATAATTAAAGTATACCAAGTTAATTATTTTATATAATTTAGTTTTTAATATTTTTATGTTTTTTTAGCTTATTTTATAAAATAAAAATATATTTAGTAAATTCTTAATATTTTTTTAAACTTTAAGTATAATTTTACTAATTATATTTAAACTAAATAGTTTAAAAGTATAAAATAATATATATTTTAAATATATTAGTATTTAATAAAGTTAGCTTTTAATAATTATAAAATCCTAATATTTTTATATTATTAAAAAGCTAAAATATTTATAGTAATATATTTAGTTTTACTAAAATCTTATAAAGCTTAAACTTTATTTAAGTTTATATAAAGTTTTAGTATTTTTAATTTATATATTACTACCGTTTTTTTTTATAATGCTTAAACTAAAATATAAAATATATACTTTTAATACTTTTAATTTATATTAATAAAAATAGCATTTAAAAAAAACAAAATATAATTAAAAGCTTTAAATATTATAAATACGCTACTTAAAATAGTTTTAATATTATAAAAGTAAATAATAATATTATTAATATATATAAAATAAATTACTAAAAATAAAGTATAAAAATATTTTTTATTTTATGCTAAAAAAACTTAAAATATTTTAAGTTTTATAATTGCTACTATAAATTATTTGTATTTATAATATAATATACTAAAGGCTATTTTTTATTTATTACTAATAAAGATAAGATTATATAATGCTTTAAGTATATTATTTTATTTTAAAAGGGATATATATTACTAATTATTTTATATTAACCTTATAAAGATTTACTATAACATATAGCTTTTACTTATTTTAAATAATAAAAGTAAAAAATATAATTAAGAAATACTTTTAACGACTTTATAATTATATAAAAATTTAAAATTAAATTTATAGCTTTTTATGTTTATAAAAGTATTAATAAAGGTATTAATTAAGTCCCTTTAAATTAGCGTTATCTTTAAACTTAATAGCTATTTTAATACTATTATTAAATTATTTAAGTTTATTATAAAATAATTTACTTAATTTATTAAAAACATTTTTAATTTATTAATAATTTTAGCAGCTAATCTTTAAAGACATTAACTTTTAATATATTAATTTATTTAAAGTTGCTTTTAAAATTAAAATTTAATACTATAAAAGGTATTTATTGCTATATTTTTTATCTTTTATTTTTTTTATTTTTATATACTTTAATTATTTTTATAAAGCTAATTATATAAAAGTATTTTATTAGCTTTATAATAAGCTATATAGTTAATTAATTTAAATAAAATTAATTTATTTTAGGTTATAAAATAATATTAAAATAAATTTATATATACTTATATAAAAAACTAATAATAAAATAAGGTAAAATAAAGTAATTATTTAATTTAAGTAAAAAGTATAAGTGTTATATTATTATTAATATATTATAACCTAGTTTTATTTTATAATTATTTATAGCAAAATAAAATATATTTTTTGTTTATAAAGCTTAAGTTTATTAGTAAAAGCGTTTGTTGTTTAAAAGCTCTTTTATTTTATTAAATAAAAGCTAATTGTTTTTATTTACTTTTTACTTAATATAAAGTTAATAAGTTTTAAGCTAATAATATAACTTAATTATAAGTTATTAACAAAGTAAACTTATATATCTTTTTTTATAGCTTTTATTTATATTTAATATAATAATTAAAACTTTTATAATATAAGTAATTATAGCTTTTTTTGCTTATATTACTAATATATATTAGTTTAATTAATTTATTAATAAAAATCTTAAGATAATATTTTATATAAAATTAATATAATATAATATTTATAAAAAACAAGTGTTTATATATACTTTAATAAAACCTTTAATAAATCGGTGTAATTAAACACTTAAAAATACGCTATATTAGTTTAAGTGTGTTTTTTTTATTAATAAAATATAAAACTCTATTTTTTTAGCATAGCTAAAAGTATTAGCTTTTAAATTTTAAAGCACTTTAATACTTTATTTATAAAAAATAGTAGTGCTAAGATTTCTTTGTTTTTAAGTTAAAAAATCTAATAAATCTTTAATAATAATAATTAAATAAATTATTAAAATCATTATAATAATAAAGATTTATAATTAAAAGGTTAAAAATATTATTTTTAAAAAGATTAAGTTTAATATTTATAAGCTAATATATTTATTAATAATAAAAGTATATAATAAAATAGCAATATATTTTTATTAATATATATTAAATTAATAGCATTAGTAATATTAACAACAATAAGTAAAAAAAACTAATTAACTTTATTTTTAAGTTAGTAAAACACTTTTTAAGCGTTTACTTTAAACGTTTTTAAGTTAGGCAAATCGCTACTTAATCTAGTCTCTTTAAGTATAAAAAAGCTAAAAAATATAAAATACTTAAAAAGTAGTTAAAAAATTTTATTTATTTTAAAATATTAAAGCTTTATTATTTATTTTTAAAAATTAAAATACTTTATAAGTATTATTATTTTAAATATAAAGTTAACTATTTATAAAAAAACTATTATAATATAAAGCTTTTAAGTATTAATTTAGTTATTTTTATTTAATTAAAATAGCACTATTATTAAAGTTTTTATATCTTTAATTATTATTTTAATAAAGTTATTATTATTATTACAATTATTAAAATTTTATTTATTGCTATTATTTTAATAGTTACTAAAGTTATTGCTAAAATTTTAATTATTATAATTATTTAGTTTAACTTAATTATTAGCGTTATTTTTATATTATTATTAGTAGTTTTAAATATAAGTTTTATTACTTTTATTAAAAACTAAAAACTAAAATAGTATAATTATTAAACTAATTAAAGTAGCTTTTTAAAGTTATTTTAATATTAGTTTTTTTGAAAAAAAGGAATTAGATTTTTGAAATATTAATAACTTCTTCAGCTTTGCTTTTATATTAAATAATTTGATATACTACTTTTAAAAGGTAAAAGTACTTAGAAACGCGGTTATATTAAACCTGAAAATATAGCGCAAGGTGCAATTAATGGTGCTAGATAGTGGCGCAAAAGGTTAAAGTAATCTTTATACTACTTAATTATAGGCTTTAATATTAAAAGGTTGCTTTAACAGCAAAATAATAGCAAAGTAAGCAAAAAATAAAGTAAAAGAAGATAAAATAAAGAAATAAATATAATTTTTAGTAGTTTTATTAGTTAAAAGAAATTTTTAGATATAAAAGCATTAATAAAAAATATACTAAAGGTTTAAAAACTTTTATATTAAAACGTAAAAAAAAAAAAGCTTAAAATAACCTAGCTATTAAATAAAATTAATAAACTACGCGCAATAATACAATAACAAACTAAAAAAAGCAATATACTTATTATTAATTAAACTTAAGCAACTATAATTTATAAGCTGCTTAATAATTAGTTAATGTTTTCGTGTAATATTTTTTTATTTATATCTATAAAGTTTTAATATAAATTAAACTTAACCTAGCTTTTATAGCGTATATAGCTAAAAAATAATAGTAATTAAATATAGTAATTAAAATAGTTAATTGTGGCAAAAAACTACTAAGCAGAAATATAGTAGTTATATTTAAAAAAAAGTATTATAATATAAAATAAGCTAATAAAGTTAAAACCAAAAATTATATAATAATTATAAAAAGTATTAATATAAAAATATTTTAAAGCGTATATATAAACTTAGCAAATTTTTTTAAGATATTTATAAATAAAATAAAGCTAGCATAAATAAAATATACTTAATTTTATTAACTAACTTAAAAAGCTATTATATTAGCTTATTAATATATTATATTAAT
The DNA here is from genome assembly GCA_902806585.1 of Xylaria hypoxylon. Classification (NCBI taxonomy): domain Eukaryota; kingdom Fungi; phylum Ascomycota; class Sordariomycetes; order Xylariales; family Xylariaceae; genus Xylaria; species Xylaria hypoxylon. The sequence goes on along the minus strand of CADCXB010000051.1, from coordinate 8,483 downwards.
ATAAAACTATAAAGACTTTATATTAAAAAAGCTATATAAAAAGCAATAATATATAATTATAAGCTGTTTTTAAAAATATAAAAATTATATAATATTTTAAGTGTTATAAGTTTAAACATATAAAAAAAGTTTATAAAAATAAAAGTAAGTACTTTTTTATAGCGGTATAGCATATAAAAAAAAAAAAGTGTTTAATTTAAAAGAATTTAAATTAAAAGTAATAAAGTATATAAATTATAAAAAGGTTACTTAGCTTTTTTTAAAAAGTATAAGGTTTTTTAAAGTTAAATAATAATAATATAAAAGTATATTAATATTAGTTAATATAGTTTTATATTTAAAGTAAATATAAACTAATAAATTAAAATTAAAATAATTAGCAAAAATTTAACTTTAAAAGCAATTTATTTAGTTTGCTTGTAAAAACTAAGATTATACCAACTAATAGTACTAAAATAACTTAGTTAGTAATATTAAAGCTTAGCTGCTTTAAAGTAATAAATATAGCTTTAATAGCTTTAAAAGCTAAAATATAAGCTTTTTTTTAAAGAAGCTAATATACTTAAACTAAATTTAAAGAGGTTTTTTTTTTTGCTTTAAAAGTGCAACTAAACTTAAATAAAAAAAATATTTTATTTTAAGCTAATAAAACTTAATGCTTTATTTTAAAATACTATAAGATTAAAAACATATATAGTAATAGCTTTTAAATTACTAGAAAAATATAATATAATAAGATTATAAAAGTTGCTAATATATATAGTTAGTTTTAAATATATAGCACTATATATTAATAAGTAAATTATAAGTAGTTTATAAGTAAAAAGCTAGCTATAACTAAAAACAACTTTTTTTAGTAAATAAAAACTAGCTATTATATAATTAATATATATAAAGCTAAATTTAAGTAAAAATAAAGTTTAATAATTGCTTAAAAAAGCAAACTAAAAGTAAAATATAATAATAAAAACATAAATATATATTTATTACTATAAAATAAAAAAAAAACTTTAGTATACTATAAAAAATCTTAAGCTTAATAAAAATATAAAACTAATACTTTAAACGCTATATAGTAATATTATAAAAAAAAAGCAAAAATTGCTAAAAAAACAATATAATTAACTTAATATAAGCTAATAAAAAACTAGTTAAAAAATATTTAAAGGCTTAAAATAAATAAAATTTAATTATATTTTTAAAGCTTTTAAATTTATAATAAAAAACTTAATATTAAGCCTTTAGCTATTTAAAAGCTAAAGCTAAAAATATAAATAAAGTATTAATAGCAATTAAAATATTTAAATTATAAATATTAAAAGTTTTAATATAACAGTAAATATAAATAAATATATTAAGTATTTAATAAAAAACTAATTAAAATAATAAATATAATAGCTTTAAAAAAAAAGCTTATATAAAAAAATAGCTTTATAATAGTTATAAAAGGTTTAAAAGCTATAAAAAAGCTAAAAAAAAAAAGGTGCTATAAAATAATGTTTTAGTATTAAAAAAAAAAGCAACTAAAGTAAAAGCAAAATAAAAGCAAATTATTTATAAAAAATAATAGAAATAATAGTAATAAAGTATAATAAAAGCTTTAAAAATAATTTAAAACTTTAAACTTTAAAAAATAGGCGCGCTTTAAAAGCTAAGCTTTTTTAAAAAAGTTTTTAAACTTTAAAAAAAAAAAGTAAGTAATTACTTATATAAAAAAGCAAAAATATTAGCAGCTAAGTTTTTTACTTTTAAAATTAATTTATTAAACTTAAAAAGTAAAAGAGCTTATAAAATACTTGTTTAAAATATAAAAAGTTAAAACAAAAAAATTAAAAATTTTAAAAGAAGCTAAACTTTAAAAGGCTAAAAGATAACTTTTACTAATAAGATTTTTAAAAGTATATAAGCAAAAAGTTACAAAATAATAGTAGTATTAACTTAATAAAGTTTTATATATAAATATTACTTAAATAGCTTTAAAATATAATTGTAGCAATTTTAGCAAAACTAAAGAAAATTTTAAAAAGCTTAAAAAGCTTAGTAGCTATAAGCTAATTTTACTACTTAGTATAATAAATAAAATAATTAAAAAAATAATAAGTATATATATTTTAATTATAGCAAAAAGTTTATATTATTATTAAAAAAGTAAATAAAAAAAAATTATAAAAATATAGTAAATATAGAGCCTTTAATATTAATATTACTATAGCTAAATATTTTAAAAGCTTTTAATATAATAAACTATATAAAGCTACTAAAGGTGCTATAAAAAAAAGCTTTTTAATAGATTTAAAACTAACTTTAAAACTACTTTATAAAATAAATAGCAATATTATTATTTATATAAAAAATTAACTAGATTATATATAACTACTTTATATAAAATTAATAAAAAAAGATTATAATAAAGTTTATAAACAATATAAACTTTATAGTAATAAAATTTATAAAAAAAAACTGCAAGCATTTAATATAAATATATATAAAATATAAAAGCTAAATATTATAATATAAAATAAACTTTAATTTAATAAAAATAAATTAATATACTTTATAAAATAGTATAAAGCTAATTTTACTTTAATTTAGCTAAAAAATATATAAATTAAACTAAAAAAGTATATGCTTTTTAAGGTATAGCTAAATTATAAACGAAAGTAGTATTACTTAAAAACTTTAATAAAAACTTAAACGCTAAAATTTTGCTTTAATAAAATTAGCTACTATTATATAAAGGTATAACATACTTAAAGAAAAGATTTATATAAAAATAATTTAAAGCATAATTATATTTATTTTGTATAATATAATTAGCAAAAGCAAAAAAAATAATAAAAATTTAACTAAAAATAATTAAAGTGCTTTAAAGTAGTTAAAAAAGTATATAAAGCAATTTTAATTTATTTTTAAAGTTAAATTTGTTTTTTTTTTTTTATATTTATTTAAATATTAAATTATGCGATTTTAAAGGTAAGTTAGCAATTTTAAGCAAAAAAAACTATTTAAAAAAAATTAAATATTTAGTTTTAAAAAAATAAAATTAAAAATAAAAGTAAAAAGCAAATAAAATAAAAGTAAATAAAGTTATTAAAAAAAACCTAGCAAAATATATAACAAATAGTTAAAAGTAGCATAAAAAAAAAGTAAGAAAAATAGCAAAGCTAAAATATAATAAAAAAGCTTTTAAAAAATATTTTTAAAAATAAAATAAAGCTAATAATAAAGTAAAAAGCTAAAGCTTAATAGTATTAGCTTTAAAAAAAAAACTATTAAAAAAACTAAAAAACCTGCTTAATAAATATAGAACTTTTATTATAAACTTTAAAATATAAAGCTTTAGCTTTGCTATAAATTATATAAAAACATTAAAGTTAAAGAAAAAGTGCTAAATATAGCTATACTTTTTATAACTATATAAAAAGCAAAAAATAGCGCTATATAATTTTTATATTGTTTAAAATTTAAAAAAAACTAACTTAGCTACTTAGCTTTATAGCTTTTTATTACTAATTTAAATTATAATTAAATTATAAGCAGCTTAAAAGTAGCTTATAAAATAGTGCTAATTTTAGCTTAAAGCTTACTACTTATATATAAAGTAGCTTAAATATTAGTAAAAAGTAAAAAAGTACAATAAAAGCAAAAAAGTAGGTTTTAAAGACAATATAATAGCAAACTATAGCTAATAGCATACTAGTAGCAATTAGTAAAACAAAAAAGAAAAAAGCTACTATTTTTATTTTTTTTTTTTTTTTTTTTTTTTTTAACTAAAAACTGCTAAAGCGTAGTAAGGCCTTTAGTTAAAATCTAAAGCGAAACTATAAATGCTTAAAGTGTGTTTTAATTAAAAAGCAAAAGGTTTTTGCTTAAGTTTTTTAGTTTTACTTTTAATTATTAAAGGCAAGCGTACTAAATATTTAATATATTTAAATTAAGGTTTAAATAGTATTATATAAGCATAACGGAATATAACTAATAATAATAATAATATTAGTTTTAGTTTTACTATTAAAAAAAATAAGGTTTTTACCTTTTAAATTTGCTTAAAGTTCTTTTAATAAGCTTTTTAAGTAAATATTTAAACTTTATATTATTTAAACTTTTAATATATAGCTTTATAATTTTCTATAATTTAGTTGCAAAAGTTTATTATAATATTTATTTAAGTTTATTTTATAATAATTTAAGTTTTAAGTTATTTATTTAAGCTATTATATACTTATAACGCTTATTAGTTCTTAATAAAAATTTTACTTTATTATATTATTTAGTTTTTTATTTAAGTAGTTGTTAGCAAAAAGGTATCTTTATTTTAAAAATATATAATTTTATTTCTTTTATATTATAATATTATAATTTTATTAAATCTTTTTTATTTTTTTTAAAAAGGTAAAATTATTAAAAGCAATTTTTTTGGTATTTAAAAAGCTATAAATTACTTTGCTTTAAAAAACTTAAAATCTTAATAAAATATTAATAATATAAATATTATATAAAAAAAATAGAATATATAAAAAACTTATAAAATATTTAATTTTAATTAAATTGCGCTTTATAGTATTATAACGCTATTTATTTTTATTTTTAAAATAAAAAATGTTATAAAAAATAATTATTATAATCTTGTTTAATATTTATATAATTTTTATAATATAATAATGCCGCAAATAATTTATAATTAATTAGTTATATTATAGTATATTTAATTAAATAAATTTAATTATTAAAATATTTGTTTTTTAAAATTTTTATAAAATTAAGCAAAATAATATAAATATATTAAGCAAGCTAGAAATTAATAAATAAAGCTAATTAAAAACAATTTAAAAGCTTTTTAAATGCTTTTTTAACCAATTTAACTAACTTTTAAAACAATATTTTTAATCTAATAATTAAAAGTTATACTAATATTTATTTAGCTTAGTAAGTTATTTAATATATAAAATATAAACTAAAAAATATAATATTTATTACTTTAAAAATAAAAGCTATATTTTTTATATAATTAGAAGTAAATATAATAAAATAAGGATTTTGTTTTAATACTTAGTAGTTAATATTTAATTATAAACGTTGTTTTAAAATATTTCTATTAAATTAGCTTTAACTTTACTTTTAAATTAAAAGCTTAGCTATATTTAATTTGTTTTTTTGTTTATATTAAAATAGTTAAAAAAAAAAAGTAAAAAAGTAACTAATATTAAAAAGTACTAAAAATAATTAAATAAAAGTAAATTAAATAGTTTTATAATATAAAGGCTAAAATAAGTAATAAAATAGCTTATGTTTTTAATATTTTTAAAACAAAAGTAAATAAAATAACTAATTAATATAAAGAAAATTTTATTTATAATATTAAAACTTTTAAATAAGTAAAAGGTAATAAAGTTTTAAAATATTTTTAAAATTTTTGCTATATTTATTAAAGTATAAAAAATTACTACTACTAAAATATTAATAAAAAATCTTTTTTTTAAGCAAATAATAAAATAAATTAAGTTAAAGTAATTTAATTATTATAAGTTAAAATAATATAATTATTATAATTAAGGTGCTAATTATATAAAATAATAAGTTGTAATTTTTTAAAAAATAATACTTTATATCTTTTAAATTAAAAGCAACTATAAAAGTTATTACTAAAATATTTATAGTTTTAAAGTTAATTTAATTAAGCGTATTTTTTTGCGATATAATTTAGTTAGTTTTTTATTAATAATAAAATTAATTATTAATTATTAAGTATTAAAAAAGCTAATAATATACTAGTTTAAAAGTATTAAAGCTTTAAAGTAAATAAACTAATAGTTTTAATAAATTTAATATAAATTTAATATTAAGGTATTAAACAAAAGTATAATTAAATTATTATTATTATTAGTTATATTCCGTTATGCCTATATAATACTATTTAAACCCTGATTTAAATACATTAAGCATCCGGTACGCCTGCTTTTAACAATCAAAGGTAAAACCGGGGAACCCGGGCGAAAACCCTTTGCTTCCTGGTCGGAACGCCCCGAGGCGTCTACGGTTCCGCTGCGGATCTCTAACTAGGGGCCTCACCGCGCCCTAGCAGTTCTCTGGTCAAGAGAAAATAAAGGAAAAGAAAGAAAGAAAGAAAGGAAAGTAAAGAGGGTGCGGCCTTTTAGGCCCCTGCGTCCTTCTGTTCTGCTAGTTGCTACTAGCATGCCATCGGCCATGGTTCGCCACTGTATCGTCCCTGGAACCCACTCTTCGCTTCCGTTGCACCTTCTCGCCTTTTGCTAGTGTTTGGGCCAATTTATACCTGTAGAACCGCCATAGTCCGATTATAGTCTGGGCCAGTGGCGAAAGGGCCGCGAAGCTGAGTAGCCAGGTCGGTCCTTTCTCTTCGAATTCCGGGCAACGTAGGAATCTATGTAGCGTTGTTTCTGCCTTCTGCGCAGTCGCAGAAGGGCGTGGCTACATTTGGCACCCTTTCTGGAAAGGAAGGCTTTAGCCCTAACGTCTCTGTACGGATTTGTAGCAGAGCCGAGGCTTCGTATTTTCGGAGTCCGTAGTAAAGTCCGCTATGTCCGTTGGGCAGGTCTCTTCAGTCCTTTCTGGTGGTCTGTTCGGGCCGATGCCGCCAGGCCCCGGCCCCCTTTCGCTCTGTTGTCGGCTTCGTTCCACCCTTCAAGCCAGTGTCTTTCTAAAGCCTCTTCCGTCGTATCTCGGCCTCGCCATTCTTCCACCCACTCCTTTTTCTCTACGCCACTTTCGACCGTCTGTCGTGTTTTGCTGGTTCCCTCGGTGGTAACCCTACCCGCCTTCGCCTCACCCGCCTTTCGCCTCTGTTCCTGATCGTGTTCCCTTCTGAAACCAAATGTCTGACCTCCTCCTGAATAGTCTTTGCCCGAAATCGCTAACCTGCCTTCGAAATCGCACAACCTGGCATTTTAGGTGTAAAGAGGGGGCAGCCTAGTTCTGACCTAAAAGGTAAATCGGGTTGCTTTGTACGCTCCTCCAACTACCCTAAGGCACTTCGACTGTTCTTTAGTCAGGTCCTTCGCTATCCCTTTTGCTTGGCCTCTGCTAGGCCTGTGCCACGCGGACGAACCGTATGCGATTGCGCTCCGAATCACCTTCGTGTAGATCTCGCCTGTTTCCTGTGCTGCACCCCATGTGGTAGCAGCTAATCTCGTCAAAGCAAAATTCTGGCGTTCGAGTTTCCGTCGGAGTTCTTTTAGGTGGCGACGCCACCTCAGTTTGCGGTCCAGCCATACCCCTAGGAAGTACACCTCCTTCGGTTCGATCTGTATGTTTCCCAGCTGGATCGGGGCAGAATCGGCCTCCGTCTTGAAGTGCGTCAGTTCGCTTTTTGCTGGGTTAAAGTTCATTCCATATCGTACTGCCCAGCTTTCGCACTTTGTATACACCTGCGCCAAACGCTCGCAGTTCTTCTGCACTTGGCCCTGCTACCATAAGGTTTGTGTCGTCTGCAAACCCTATTATAACTAGCCCTCTTTCCGTTAATTCTTCATACAAGGTATATAAAGAATAATACTGGTGACAGTGGGGATCCTTGTGGTACGCCTGTGGTTAGGACTTTTTCGCCGCGCTCGCCGTCAATAACAATGTTGCTGTCCGTTCTGTAAGGTAGCTCTGGAGCCAGTTCTGAATCCATTGGGAAGCCCTTCCGTAGCACCTCTAGCAGCCTCACGTAGTTCACTGCGTCAAAAGCCCCTGAGATATCCAGCTGTAGTAGTGTCAACGTTAAATCGTGCTTCCAGCTGCCGTGAATCGATCTGTTACGGCCCTGATTTGTTCCGTAGATCTCTGTGGTCTGTTTCCATTTGCCCCTGGTAGTAGCATAAACCTTCCGCTGCGGCTGAGATGTGCTTACTACTTTTTCGATTATTTTGCCCATTGAGTAGCGAGAGCCTCGGGCTTCCGGCCTGTGCCGGTTTTTAAGACTGCTACGACTGAGCCGTTTCGGGTAGTATTCGCATAAACTCTGTTGGGCCAATACTGCTATTGTTTCTGCAACTTTCGCCCGCATGCCTTCAGAAATCCCGTTGGTAGAAGGTCGTCTCCTGGCGCTTTCCAAGGTTTGGCTTCTAAGATTTCTTTCTCCTTTGTTTCAACCTTTCGCATCTTAAACGGGTGTTCCGCGGGCTCCCTTCGCCCTTCTAGGGATAGGTCGATCTCCGGGGTAGGAAAGAACCCAGCCGCCAGCACTTCTGCTTTTTCTGCGGTGGTTGCCCACCCCTCTCCTTTCGTCTGAAGACTCTTTTCGCCGGGGGGCCCAGTCTTAAGGCGCGCCCACCTTCCAAGGTCCAAAGTTTTGAATTGTTCTTTGAGGCTTCCGCTACACCTTGTCGCCACTGTCTCCGCTGTTCTTCGCGGATGATTCGCCTTTGTTCCGCTCTCTTGCTTCAGTCGCCTTTCTCCTTTGGTACTGGGACGTTGTTCTGTGGCATTCTTTCCTCCTCTTGGCTTTTCCTATAGCTTTTGGA